>CAUYRT010018446.1:0-42328 GCA_963574885.1 Lepilemur ruficaudatus | reverse complement strand
GTACTTATACTGCAAAATTATTTCATAATATAGGAAAGGAAGGAATCCTTCCCAACTCATTCTACAAAGCCAGTATCACCTTGATACAAAGCCAAGAAAGGACTCAACAAAAAAAAAAAGAAAACTACAGACCTATATCTCTTATGAATATAGATTCAAAATTTCTCAGTAAAATCTTAGCAAATTAAATTCAGCTGCATATCAAAAAACTAATCCACCACCATGAAGTGGGCTTCATCCCAGAGATGCAGGGGTGGTTCAAATCTGAAAATGTGATTCACCACATAAATAGAAGCAAAAACAAAGACCACATGATTCTCTCAATAGATGCATAAAAAACATTTGACAAAATTCTTCACCCTTTTATAATAAGAACGCTTAAGAAAATAGACATATATGGAACATACCTCAATATTATGAAAGACATATATTGCAAACCCACAGCCAGCATCATACTGAATGGAGAAAAATTGAAAGCACTCTCACTTAGACCTGGAACCAGACAAGGTTGCCCTCTATCACCACTTCTATTCAACATAGTGCTGGAGTCCTAGCCAGAGCAATCAGACAAAAATAGAAAATCAAGAGTATCCAAATGAAGGCACAAGAAGTCAAACTATTGCTCTTTGCTGACAATATAATCTTATATCTAGAAAACCCCAAAGACTCTGTCAAGAGACTACTGGACGTGACAAATAAGTTCAGCAAAGTCTCAGGTTACAATATCAATGTGCACAAATTCATAGCATCCCTATACACGAACAATAGTCAAGCTGAGAACCAACCCAAAGACTCAATATCTTTTCTAATAGCAACAAATAAAATAAAATGCCTAGAAATATATTTAACCAAGTAAGGGAAGACCTCTACAGGGAGAGCTATGAAATACTGAGGAAGGAAATCACAGAGAAGACAAATAATTGGAAAAAGGTATCATGCTCATGGTTCAACAGAGTCAACATAGTCAAAGTGTCTATACTACCCAAAATGATTTATAGATTCATTGTAATCCTCATTAAAATACCAACATAATTTTTTTTGCAGATGTAGAAAAAATACTCCCATAGTTTTATATGGAACCAGAAAAGACCCTAAATAGCCAAAGCAACATTAAGCTAAAAGAACAAATTGGGAGACATCAGTGTATCAGACTTCAAGCTATATTACAAGGCTATAGTAACCAAAATAGCATGGGACTAGCACAAGAACAGAAACCTAGACCCATGAATCAGAACTGTAGTAAAATTTAACTGAAATCAAGCAGATGAGAGGTGGGAGTCAGGTATGGGAAAATTCATAACTAATGGGTACAATCTACACTATTTAGGTGGTGGATACACTTATACCTTTGACAGAAGCCGTACAAAAGTGCTTCATGTAGCCAAACGTTTTTTCCCCCCATAATATTCTGAAATAAAAAAACAAAGGAATATAAAAGAAACTGTTAAAACTAATATTTGAATTTGTTAAGATTAATATGCAAGGTAAATACCAAAAAATTTATTATATTTCTGTATCTAGCAAGATGATGTGCAAAAGGCCAAGAGAAAGCACATTAAAAGCTGCTCAAAATCATCATTAATCAAGGAAATATTAGTATGAATCAACAGTAGAGTGAAATATTCCAACATCCCCACCAGAAGAGCTAAAATTAAAACAAAACAAAAGCTGACTAATGTTAGAATGTGAAGAGAGAGAATTATCACACATTGTGGTAACTATTAGAATGGCATAATAACTTGGAAAAATAATTGTTTGGAAGTTACTAATAAAAGACTTAAAAGAAGAAGCGCATTAATATCAGGGAAGTTTAATAGCAATGTAAGATTATTTCACAACCTTTGACAAAAAGCATTCTGATCATATGGAACAATTTTAATGATATGAGAAAAGTAAGGAAATACAGATAGGTACACTAACTATGGAGAGAAAGTAGGCAATATGCACGGAATTTGAAGGTATTTTCAACCTAAAAAAAAAATTCCACTTTGAAGTATAATCCATAGAAAAAATCTTACATGTATGCAGTTTTATCGTAAGTAGATGTGGCCTAAGGAAACATGTACTAAAAACTTTTTCTAATGCTTTTGACCATTTGTGTTTCCCTGTTATGTAATTGTCTGGTTTGTAGTTGAAATGTTTACCTTGTCTCAATATTTTACAGGAGTTCTTATTAATGTTGTTTGACATATGCTGTGCAAGTGTCATTTTCTAGGCTGGAACTTAATTTTCTTTATAATGTCTTTAGGCTTACAGGTATATATGTATTTATTTATTTATATATACATATAATAAGCACACACACATATATAGTCAAATTTATCTTTTTTATACTATTTTCAATTATTAAATCTGGTTTGCAATGCAATTCTTTATATTTTTATGTTTCAGTATGGTATAAATTAGTGATCCAATTTTGTTTGTTTCTTTTCCCAATTTTGAGAACAAATTGTTCCAAAATCATGTGTTAAAAGGTCCATTATTTCTCAAGAGGGTTTTTTGAGCTATTTCTGGTACATTCAACGTTTTCATATAGACAATGTAGGACTTTCTTCCAAACATATTTCCATAAACTATTAAGACAGTTACCACTCTGGTGAGCATTTCTTATTAGCAGTCATAAAAATCTCAGTAGCATTTTTCCATAATCAAACCTATTATAAATGTATTAATAAAAACAATCAAGCATGCATTAAATCTTCAGTCATCTTGGGTATTTTCTTTTATTCAAGATAATATTTATTACTGATTTGCATTTCTTTTGTTAAACTTGCAAACCATCCAAAATAAAGCTTAAATGCTAAATTTGTCAGGTTTCATCATTAAATGTTAATAACTTTGATATCTGAATGTGTCAAGATGAGAATATAACTTTATAAATGTATTCTTAATTTTTTTTATTTTGCAATTCTCAAGAAGAGTACCGATTGTAATTTTTTTAACATGTGCTACTTTTTATTTGGAATTAATAAGGTTTACTTAAAAACCTTAAATTGCCTTAACTTTGACTTTAGAATAATGTTGAAAAATAAAATATTTAAAACATTATAGATATAGTTACAGTATGCACATATGCACTTATGTAACTGCTATCATATAGAACGTATTAATAAGCTTTGAATATAATTGCTCTTTCCACAATGAAATCCATATCTAATATCATAGTATTTTCTTATATTTTCCTCGTATATATGTTTATATCTGTATTTTACAATATGACTTTTTACTTGCTAATCCCTGATCTATTGGATTGATGAGATTGTTTGTTTTTGGTAGACATTTTAAGATGATGAATTAAATTATCAAATTCTAATGTTAAATAATGATTTTTTTTTTCCTGTGATAAGCTCCGTCTATCCATCTCTAATCTTTCACACATTATTGGATTTGGCATATAGTGTTTTCATTAATTGTTTTTTGCATTTGTGTGCAAAAGTAAGTCTGCCTTATAATTTAACTTTCCAAAATTATTCAAATATATATATCAAAATATATATACACATGGACATGTTCACATATATAAATTATGTGTATGAATATACATAAAATCTCCAAATTTTACTAGTTTTAAACAAATGTGGAACTTCTCTCTTTTCTAATTATCTCAAATATTTTGCAGAGCATAATAGATTATATTTTCCTTGACATTTTGTCAAATTCAGTGTTAAAGCTGTCTGGAATTCTGTTTATTTGTAATCATTTTCTCTTACTACTCCAATTTTTGCAATAGCAGTTAGTATATTCCTGTGTACATTTTCTGCTATTCCTTTTTTGCTTCCTACCAAAAGTTGTAAGTTTCTTTTAGAAAGAGATTAGCAAATTTTTCTCTAAGGGCTCAGATAGAAATGTTTTTGGCCTTGCAGTCTCTGTCTCTGTCACTGCTAGTCAATTCTGCCCTTGTAGCTCAAAAGTAGACAGAAACTATGTAAACAAGCTCCGTGTTCCAATAAAACTGTATTAAAAAAGAACAACAAACACATTATAGGGCCAGATTGATGCATGGGCCTTACTTTTCCAATCCTTTTTCTAGGTTTTTCAAACTATTGTTACTTCTCTGTCATCTTTGTGCCTTTTGCTCCGTCATATCTAATCTTGTTTGTACATGTGTCTTTTCTACTTCTTTAAATCAAGTTTGAAAGAGGTTTATACAGTTTATTTATCTTATAATACATTAGCATTTGGTTTGATAATATTACTAATTATTCAATATTTTAAATTTTATGATTTTTTATTTTTAAAATTATTTTATAATTTTATAAATTATTTTGAGTCTTTTAGATTTTAATATTCTAATATATACACTTAAGATTAGACATTACTTTTTAATATTTCCTTTGTTGCATTGCTCAAATTTCTGTTGTTTGGGGGTTTTTCATTATTCAGCTATAATTGTAACAGCAAAACCTAACTCTGTATTTCCATAAGGACAAAAAAGGGAGATTAGTTTCTGTATTTTTGGTAGTTGTTTTTTATCACCCTTTTGACCTTTAGATAGTTTTGACATTTTACTGAGCCTTCCTTAATCCTAGGAATGTCACTGTGGGCTGTGTTAAAGCTCTGTATGCTAGCATTATGCTTATTTAAAAAAATGATTGAAATATACTGTCATCTAGGGTCAGGTCTTCTCTAATTAGGCAAGAACATCTGGGCTCCCCCAAGTGTCTATGTTAAATGGTTTATTATTAATTTTGTATGTTAATGATTTGGAACCCTTTAATTTTGTGATGACAGCAGGGTTATTATTTTTGCCAATGACCCACATTACATGAAAAAGTCTCTGTAAATTAAATGCTTTTTGTAATAAGCAGTGATGTGGCAGGAATCTAGCTTAAAGTTGGCTATCAAAATTTTAAAAATTAATTTAATAATTATTGTTTAAATCAATAGAAAATATTGATGATAAGAAATGAAATCAGTGAGTTACATAATTTGAATAACAAACATCAAGATAGTTATTTTATCAAAATAAGTAGGAAGTTCTTTTTAAGAAGAAATTAAATATATATGTGTGTTTTTGCGTGTGTGTAATAAACCAGTATATTTGGATTTTTTCCAAAATATTGAATAATGGTTATATAGCTACATTGATAAGATTTAATAATGATTTAGGAATGACTATCAAAGGTAAATTGTAGTTTGCAATACTTATTCTTAGTTAATCATTGCTTTAAGATTATTTTATATCTGCAAACAAAATTTGCTTAAAAATTTCCAGATCACCTTGAGAGTATGCCCTAGAAGACTATCATTTATATAAATGCATGGATATAAAGCTAACTTATGTTTTTGGAACCAAGATCAGTTTAGTATAATAATCTCTCTAACACAACCTCTTATGAATCATTCACATGTTCAAAATGTTAATTTGCTTGAATCCATTTCTCTGCATTTTCTTACAAATTGTTCCTATTAGGTATAATTTATTACTTGCCAGATTTCCAAGTCTCCTTAAGATCAAGACCATAGATATTTCACATCCTCTGTGCTGCAACTGGCACGGTTTTACATTTTCAGGTCATCCTTACTCTTTGTCCTTCGACTCTTCTCTAATTTGTATATAGCCAATATGTTTCCATGATTCAATGTAATTCGGTGACTGCTAAGGAGAAGTTAAGTATCCTCTATATGAAACGATGTATGGCTGGTTTTTGTTACTGTAATTTTTCTTAATATAATTTTTCACATTATCTAGCAACTCATGATAGATGCAGTTAAGGTAGGGTATATAAATTAATTTTAAAAAATGCTGTGTATTCTTCTCATGTAAACATGTTATTCACCAGAGATGCTGCCAACTCTGATTGATTTTCAATCTTAAATTAAACCCAGATCCTGGCTGCCATGTTATGACTTAAATATCTTGCTTTCAAAATCCCAGTAATTATTCTAGCCCATTATGTGTATATAGGTATCCATCTGGAACATGGTATTTTTTAATGTCGAACCTCTTTATTCAGAGTATATTACCTCTACTTCAAAATAACTATGACAAAACTCATAATATCCTTATACCAGCAGTGCCACAAAACTGTAAATTTTCAGAATTGTTTCCAAATATTGGGGGAAAAAATCTGAATTGTCACACTCCTTATAGCTCGTTTGTGGGTAAAATAAGGTAAATATATATAAGTTAAATATAATTTATAGCAAGTCTAAAGATAATTAAAACTAGGTTTTGGTGGATTGCCACATGAACTTGTATTTTTAGGAGCATAATTGAGTAATGTATTAAATATTTGCTGCAAAGAAGTTACCTAGAAAAGAATTGTTGAGGCAAAAGCCAGGTTAAAGCTTACCGGGGAGTGTAATGCCAGTGAAGCTGGTGGAAAGAAAGAGAAAAGAGGCAGCCAAGAAATTAGTAAATACTAGAAAGTATATTACCAAGCTGGCCACAGTTCTTGAAAACACAGTCAACAGCTCTATCTTGGGACTTCTGGAGACAGCCCGAATGAAACTATCACGTCTTGGAATTTTTCTTTTGGCAGTGGAAGAGGGATTGCAACAAATTGGGAGATATTTGCTAACTGAGCCTCCTGTTCTCCTCCCTCTCACTGGTCAAAGTTGGCTGCATAATTATTATCATTCTTGCAATTCTGAATGTGGTAGCTGGACCGCCCAGGCCACTTCAGGAAGAAGAAGCCAGAGCTTTAACCAATTCATCTTGCAAGTCTGCAGACATGGCGGCTTCTCCTTGTCAGTCAATAGTACACAGGCGTACCAATTATCTGCTTCTGAGTAATAAATTATCCCAAAACACAGTGGCTTAAGGCAACAAATATTTATTATCTCAGGTTCTAGAGTCAGGATAGTCCAGTTGTTGGCTGGGGCCATTCTTAAAACAACTCTAAATTTATTCATTTGTTTTACTAAATGCATGTGCTGTTCCTCTATATTTTGTTTCCCACTCAAGTGGTAATCCACTTGGGAAATCAATGAAAGTGGGAGGAGATAGACACCAAAATACCCTCTTTGATACCAAAAATATTGATATGATAGCATATAGCTGATATACGGTCTTGTTTGTTTCCTAATTTCTCTTGATGATCTAGTAATCAGCAGTGCTGAAAGACCATAGACTTATATAGCCAAGTTTACTCATAGCTGAAAGAAATCCAGAAAACAGGCCCTGCAGCTAGGATAGACCCCAATCAGAAGAATAAGAAACAGAAATATACAAGCCCAGTTCTTTCCTCATTCCAAAGCTATTGGCTGGGTCCCTCTTCCAGTGAGCGTAGTGGAGAGGCTGTAGCAGCACAGGGAAGAAAATGTAAAAGAAAAACAATTTTTGCATTTAATAAAAGTAAATGAATACATTTAAATGCTGCAATAAGTATGGCTCATAAACAGCTATCAGTATTGATAAAAATATGATCAAGTAGCTACTGATTTTGATAAAACAAGAGTACCATCTAAATTAAAAGATCATGAGTATTTATTAAGGTACACTTTTGGAAAAATTTCAGTGAGGAAGATAAATTTATATTACATTATTACTAACACATTCTATGCATTTCTCATTGGATTATTTTGAATTGTTGCCATCTATGTATTATTTAAACTGGCAGAATTGAAAAAATAGGATTTGTGCTTACTAATAAAGAAGGGATTACATGCAACAAATAAAATTTATATGGTTTATCAAGTCTTTATGAAACTGGATAATTAAAAGTAACTTACTATAAAGAAATAGAAGTTAGCTAAAGGAACTTTTATATTGCTTTCCATTAAATATAAGTGCTCAACATAGACATTTATGCTACTTTCTTGTGAAATATAAGCCCCAACAATATTTTTTAAAAATTAAATCATTTCAATAACAATGTTCTTTTCTTGCATTAATGTAACCACCTGGTGGCACTATTGATTAAACTTGGAAAAAATTTAAATTTTGATGTCTTTTTAAGAGCATTTTCTATATTAAAATTGCAAATTAGATATGATTCCTGCTGCTCCTGCTTTATTTGAATATATTGAGGCTGGAGGGCTGCTGTTAGAGAAACAAATTGAAAATTATTTGAAAAATTTAAAATAAGATAAAAATTGTGTACTTATGATTTCTATACTTACTGGTAGAAATCATTCTAAATGAGATTTATTCATTAACAAATTAAGACAAACAATATATCTTATATTCTTTGATGGTCATCTTCATGATTTGATTTTAGGTAACATGACAAGAATGTCACTACTCTCTGAGGTAGAGATATCTGCTTCTCAAGCATAATCTTACATATAATTCATTTATCTATAAGTTCTCTTACAAATTCATTCACAACCTGATGGTTTGCCTGCTTAGAATTTAAAGAATCGTGATGAACTATAATATTAATTAATCTTTTTACTTCATAAAGTATGGAAACTTTGAAAAATATGAAATTATGTGCAGGATGCATTTATAAACATTACAAAAGTTTTGATTAAACTATTTCTTATGAAGGAAGAAAGGCACAAGGTATCAGTTTACTGAGACAGCTTGGAATTCATTTGAAGGTTGAAGAGGAAAAGTTATCTTAAAACTTGAAAGGAAATACATTATAAACATGGTTTGAAAGTAACCAACTTCTTAGCCAGAGGGAAGATATAATTGTCTCACATTAATAAAAACTAAAATGTATTGGTCATTTTGGGATGTCACATATCAATAATTTTCTAATTTTAAAACTAAAATTCTGAATTTTAAAAATTTGTACACAATTGATTTGAATTAGATATTCCTTTATATTTATGCTAACAGAATTGATATGAACTATTCAAGTGAATATCATTCAGATATTTTTAAAAATTGATATTTCAAACATAAACATATGATTAATGATCTATTTTTTAAAAAATTCAATTTCTTTATGTGTTAATGTGTATGTATATGGTTTTATAAATAGCAATCCTTTCAAGTTATATATTTCTAATAATGGTAAAGAAAAAAGTCTTTGCTAAGATAGTGTGTGATTGAAAATGATATCAAATATTCTGAGAATTATAGCATGTGAAAGTAACTGACTTTACCTAGTAAAAACCATGGAAGATTTTCATGTGTGCTCATGAAATTCTACCATAGACAGCTAAAGTTAGAAAAAGGTGTTTAGATTATATTTGCCTGGGCTTTGGGTTCTGCGGAAAAGGAAGAGAAGCTTATCTTATGAAAATTTATTGTGTATGAATTCATATAGTTATGGGTTCAAGTAGTCTGAATACATCTAAGGAAAATTGAAATCGTAGTTAAATTTCTAAACTTCCCTACATACACTCACATACACACACACCACGAAAGTCAAAACTAGAAACATGTCTGATGGTTCTGAACACATTTCTTTTCTTTTTTATAGTTCATAAAAGATACATAGTTTTTTAGATGCTAACATAATTTTACTATTATAGGTTTATTTTACACTTCGGTCTGTAAATTTATTCTTTGAACCACAGAATTTTAGATGTTTGTTCTACTGTGACAATCACTGTATAGCTATGCTTGTCTTTATTTATAGGAAAAGACAATGGAACTGTGGCTAATAGAGAAAAACAGACATTATCAAAACCAAAAACTAGAACTAAGGAGTAGAATGATGCATATTTTTGGTTTTGATTAAGTCCTCTGCAACTCCCATTTTCAGACATGAGTTGGTCTAAACATTTGCTAATATATACAATTTACTTACTAATTATAATTCACTGGTTAGATCAAATGAATTTCTACACACAATGCAAAAATAGTGCAGAAATTTTAAAATGAAAAATTATTCCATTATTAATAGAATTTTAGACAGTTCCAATAATGTTAAATTCAGAATTATACTTTGATTTTTTTTAGCGGGATTCTTAAGAGAAACAGAACCAATAGGGTATGTGTGTGCATGTTTGTGTGTATTTATATCTATGTATTTATTTTTTTATTTATTTATAAAGAGAGAGAGAATGAATGAAGAGTTGACTTATATGATTATGGAAGCTAAGAAGCCCCATGACTTGCCATCTGTAAGTTGGAGTCCCATAAAAGTTGGTAGTGCAGTTCAGAGCCCTGAGAGCCAGAGAACCTATGGTGCATATTCTAGTCTAAGTCTAAAGGCATGAGAACCAGGATTGCCAAGGACAGGAGAACACTGGTGTCCAGCTCCATCAGTCCAGCTGAAAAATAATTCACTCTCCCTCCACCTTTTTGTTCTATTCAGGCCGTCAGTGGGTTGGGTGATACCTTCTGCTTCACTCAGTTCACCAGTTCAAATACTAACCACTTTGGAAAACACTGTCACAGACACACCTAGAAACAATCTTTAACCAAGTATCTTGACATCCTGTGGCTCAGTCAAGGTGACACGTAAAGTTAACCATCACAGCTACTCTTCTCTGTGAAAGACAATATTCTCAAGTTGAAACCAAAGGACAGATAATATATACATTTGTCCTCAAATAACATCCTCTTAAGTATTATGCCCTTGTATTAGTTATGGTATCAATAATATATAACAGTGCACAAGCTGTGCAAAATCCAGTTCATAACAAATTTGAGGTATATGATATGTAACTGGAATTCTTTTTTTACCAGTGATTTTGTTAATAATGAGATTGATATTTTGTAAAAATTTAATAGTGTCAAGTGCTTGCCCCCAAAATTTATAATCTATATAATTTATTGGATATAATTTGTAATGTGTAATTTATAGGCTCATTTACATGATAAAACAGACCCCTATAATTGTTCCTGCTTCTTGTTTCTCCATATTCCAGATTAATGGGAAAGAAGCACAGAGTCAGCTATGACTGTCTCCTGCTCCCTAAATTCAATAGACTATTGAATTAACCATAATCATCTCTACCTACTACCTTAGTATTTATTCTACCTGACTAAATATAATTCTTCCTGCAGTTACCCTTCATATAACTGCAGACAATTTTAACTAGCACTTTTTCCGTGCACTTAACTATATTTTTCTACCTCCAAGTTTTTCTCTTTCAATTGGTCCATGCTGAAATGCTCTATTTTTCTTTTCTGTCTATTGAAATCAATGATTGTAGAAGAAAATAGCTGGCTTTGAATCTTATGCAATTTTGGGAAAAAAATGCTTTTGACTAGCTCTGATGATAATATGATGCCTGTAATAGATAAAATACCCCGGACAACTTACTTTTTTACAAAAAAAGTCTCTAAGTTTTCTACTATTCAAATTTTCTTGATAAATTTTATAAAAGTAAGCAGCAAAGGTATGCATTCTTACCAAGGAAAAAATCCTGATCACATAAGCAGGATACATTGAGTTTTCCACTCATTTTTCACATTCATTTTGTTCACTATGCAGCAAACTTTCTCAATACATTTTTATCATATTGTGATTTTTTTCAAAATTTAATTTTTTACTGCATCTAAGTTTGCATTTGTTTTATCCCTTTAAATAGCATTATTTCTCAGTGATCTAATAATAAACTACCACTAAAAATGTCCTGAATAAGCATGCATGAATGCAAAATTTTTATATGTATTTAGTTGTATCTCTTCACAGTTCTTGTACTTTTTCATTTAATTAACAAACATTATTTCATGCATACTATGTTTTTACCAGTGTTTTAGGTACTAGGGAAATGGCATTGGTGCTTACATTTATAGGAGAGAGAAGTATATGTGTTTTAGATCATTTATCCCAGTAGATATAATTAGAAAATGATAAACATTATCATGCTTTATAATGTTAATATTTTATTCTTTTCAAAATTTAAAATGTTTACCTTGATCCAAGGAAATAGCATAATTCAAACAGCTATTTGATGTTAATCTTAAATCAAACTCACTGCATTCTGTACCTAAATTTATGAAAACTTTTATTTTTCTAGATGCTTTATCTTTAAGTTAATGTTCAGGCAGGAAAATGCTGTGGTTTTATGGATATCAACCCCTTCAAGCAATACAGACTCAGGAGATTTCCCTGTTAGAGAGCACTGCAGCTGTGATTTATTAAATTAAACATAGTTCATGGCAATTAGCCATGGAAGTTTCCTTTGGGCCACTCTTCCGATCACAGAGAAATACGACACAAACGGCTGGAATTCCACCAATGGAACTGCCTATTCTCTGCAAGGTTTATGCATATCAGGGTCCACCTGCTATGTCTCATAGTTCCCAGGTCTATGTTATTCCTCAGATTTTTGTCACTATTGCTTATGACTTTTTCAGTTTTATATGGGCAAAACATCCATTAACTGAGCTTTACATACTTTTTAATTTGTATTATATTTACTGTTTGCCATGGTTTAGTTTGCAATGGCCAGATCCACTAAAGTATAAATGAAAATCTAAGCCATAGTGTAGAATTTTTAAGGAAACATGAACTGAATTACTTATTAATAATTATCATTTTTCTTTCCTAGTTCACACTGGCTGTAAAACCTTTTTTTTTTTTTTGGTTGTTTTTCTTTCTTTCTTTTGTATTTTTTACACTAATTTTTTACTCTAATTACTCTAATTTCAGTAAAACTCTTAAATTAGATATTAGTAATGCCAGCTAATTGGTTTCATAGTTGTGACCAAAATAACAGAACCACTTTATGCTGCATCCACAGTAAACTTTTTTTCTTCCAGTCTCGATGCATATGTACCTGTAATTTTCTGTGCATCTAGTAGTCTTGCCTAGATATTCACATGGATTGCACTCATTATTTGTTTTTTAGCTCAAATATTACTTCTTTGAAGAGGCACTTCATGCCATGGACATATCCTATGTTCACTACAAGTAACTCTATCTACCTACTCATTTTAATTTTTCATTGAAGTTATCATCCTAGGGAACCATATCTCATTTACCATAATCATCTGTCTCCCACTGAACATAAGCTGAATGAGAACAAATCCGCATCAGTCATGTTCCCCAGGAAAGAAAGACTAACACGAAGTAGATTATGCCTAAATATTTATTTAATACATACATAAACACATTTTAGAGATGCTAAAATAACATTATTGATAAATTCTATGATTTCTTAACTTCTGAATTTTTTAGTAGCACAAAAGTGGTTGCAAATTACTTATACCATTATACTGCAGTCCTTTCTTTTTTATGATTTGAATCTTTTTGAGATAACTTTTCTGTTGTGAGTTTAGAAAGCCAGGAATATCGGGATTTATTTGGAGGTGTTAGAGGAAAGCACCGGTACTCATATTCTGTAACAAAAAAGTCAACACTCTTCGTTGTAGAACGCCTGCCCTTTTTGTACCTTTATAAAACTTAAAAAGATACATGTATGAAGGCTGGGGGAGGATTAGGAACACTCACCGGTCACATCAGAAACTCATTTCTGGTGATCATGAGGTGATAGATGATGCCCAGAACACCCTTCCATCAAATATAAAAAGTCTTCCTTTTTAATATTTTATAATAATCTATTTTTTCTTTTTGCATTTTTAAACATAACCTAATTTAAAACAGTTTTAGATTTAGAGAAAAAATTGTAAAGACAGATAGTATAGAGAAATCCCATATACTCTATACTCAATCTCCCCTATTATTAATATGTTAAGTTAAAATATTTATAGTACATTTGTTACAGTTAATGAATTAGTATCACTATATTAACGAAAGTCCCTACTTTATTTAGATTTCCCACTCTTTACATGCATGTCCTCTTTCTCCTTCAGGAACCCGTCGACATACTATATTACATTTAGTTGTCTCATATCTTTAGGCTTCTCTTGACTGTGACAGTTTCTCAAACTTCTCTTGTTTTTGATGACCTTGACAGTTTTGAGAGGTACTAGTCAGGTGTTTCATAGAATGTTCCCTCAAATGGGATTTGCCTAATGTTTTGTTTTGTTTTGTTTTTTGTCAGTGGGCTATGGTTATAGATTTGAGGGGAGAAGCAAACATAGATAAAAGCTGTTTCATCACTCAACATGCCATTCCTGCTGATATTATTCTTGATCACCTGGCTCAGATAGGTTTGCCAGGTTTCTCTGCTGTAAAGCTATTCTTCGTATCCCCTTTCATACACTCACTAGGTGCAGCCCTCACTAAAGGTGTGGACTCCACACTTCAGTAGTGGGAAATTATGCTCTTTCTCCATGAGGGCTGGCTATCTTCATAAATTATTTGGAGTCTTCTGCATGGGAGATTTCTATTCTCCCACTTTTATTTATTCATTTATCCATTTAATCACTTAAATCAGGATGGACTTGTGAATATTTATGTTATGGTCTCAGAATTCAAAATCCTACTTTTTGCGCAAGTGTTTTCAGCTTTGGCCGTCGAGAGCTCTTTCAGCTGGCTCCTGTGTCCCTCTGACGTACCCTCTTCACCTTTTTTGTGTTTGTTTTTTGAGAAAATCCTGGCCCTATAAGATACTCCAGGTTCATTTTATGCTATAGTCCTGGAATCAGCCATTACTCTAACAAATCCTGGTTCCTTTTGTTGGAGAATGGTATTAGGAACCAAGATTTGAGGACCAGGTTTACTTGTTGCTACTGGGATATCATTGCTTCTAGGTCTTCCCAGTTGACAAAATAAGGAAGTAGATGTGTGTGTATGTGTATGCTGACACATATTTGTAAATATGTCTGTGTGCAACCATGTATACCTATATTAAAGTAAGAATGAGTTCATGCTGATATCGCCAACTCGAATCCATTACTATATGGGGCATTCTAGCCTCCTCTCTTTGGTTGTCCTAACCATCCCAATAGTGAGAAAACTGGCACCCTTTGTCTACCATCCATTTACTTAATTATGTAATTTCAGTATACGTGTTTAGTACCATCAGAACTCAGCGTTCTGATGCTTGCTTTGTACTCTCAAGAAATTAGTATAAATAATCCAGCTTTCATTTGATTATTGTTAACATGGTAAATCTTTTACCCTCTATTTTAAAAAAAAACCTGTGCCTTTATATTTAATGTGGATTTATCATAGGTTTGTTTATGCACCTGCAAATTTCTTTCTTTTAATTGGTATATTTAAACCAGTGATATTTAAAGTGACTATTGATGTATCTGGATTAGTATCTGTCTTTCTGTAACTGTTTAACACTTGCTGTATTTGTTCTGTTCCCCCATCTTCAGTTCCGTCTTTGCCTTTCATTGAGCACTTTGCATGCTTCCATTTTATGTTTTCTTTTAGCATATGAATTATACATACTTCTTTTTAATTTTTTGGCAAAAGCCATAGAGTTTACAATATAAATTTTTAAATTATAAAATTCACCTTTAAATAATACTATACCATTTCAGGTGTAGTATAGATATAACAGAATATTCCCAATTCTTCCTTCCCATCCACTATGGCGTAGATAACATTCATTTCACTTTTTCTTATGCTATAATCACCCATTACTTGTTAATATTTTTACTTTAAACTAACAGGTATGTTTTAGATGCATTAAAAATAAGATGTGTGTGTAGACACACACACACATATATATAATCTTACTTTTATTAATTTCTTCTATAGCACTTTTCTTTATTCAAATCCAAGTTTGTGATTTAAATCATTTACAATCTCAAAGAACATTTCCTTGTATCACATCTTGCAGAGCAGGTCTGCTGGCTATGAACTGCCTCAGTTCTTGTTTGTCTAAAATTCTCAATTTTTCTAGTTCACTTTGGAAAGATTATTTTACTGAATATGGAATTCTACATTGGTACTTTTTTTGTCTCAATACTTTAAATATTTCACTTTATTCTTTTCTATCTTAGACAGTTACTGAAAGGCCCACAGTAATTTTGTCCTTGGTCTTCTAAATGCAAATTTCTCCCTTCTCAACTTCTAAGAATTTCCTTATCTTGTCTTTCAATATTTTAGTATTTTTGCAGTTTGCTTATGATATGCCTAGGTGAGGTTTCTTTTCTTTTCTATTTTTTTTGTTAGTTTTTATCCTGCTTTGTGTTGTCTGGTCTACCTAGAGCTATTGCTTAGTCACTGTCATTAATTCTGTAAACTTCTTAGATTGTTGCTTCAAATGTTTCTTCTGTTCCTTTTCTGTCTTTTCCTTCCTATATTCCTACATGCATAGCCACGTAACACATTTTAAATTCCTCCTTAGATCTTTATTCTTTTTTTCAAAAATTTTTATCATTCCATATTAGTTTGGGAAGTTTCTATTGACCTACATTCAAGCTCACTAATTCCATTTATGATCACGCCTCTCTGCTAATGAGCCCATCAAAGTTATTCTTCAATTTTGTTGCAGGGTTTTTTATTTCTAACATTTCTTCCTGACTCCTTCTTAGACTTTTCATCTCTCTCCTTATATTACTCACCTATTCTTGCATATTGCCCACCTTTTTGTTATAGCCTTTAACCTTGTGATCATTTTAAATTTCCTATCTGATAATTCCAAAATCTGTGTCATAGCTGAGTCTGGTTCTGATGCTTGCTTTGTCTCTTTAGACGGACTGTTTTTGGCTTGCCTGTTATCATGCTTTATAATTTTGGTTGAAAGTCATAATGATGTATCAGGCAATAAGAAGTAAGATAGATAGGCCTTTAGCATATTAGGCTTTATGTCAATCTGGCTAGGAGTTAGCTGTATTTAATGCTTGCTACAGATTCACGTGTCAGAGGCTTTAAATTTCTTTGGTGTTCTTTTTGTTTCATTTGTTAAATTTGGACTTCTCTAAGTACTACTCTCAGAGAGAGTCTGTGTCTTTCAGCCCTTTCAGCTGTTAACTCCTGTTATTACACTGGAGTCCTATTGATCTGGTAGCAAATTGTGCAGTAGAGGAAAAATGCTATAATCTTATGATTAAATCTCAGTCTTTTAGTGGAACTGTGACCTTCACAAGTGTTTCTTAGTTCTTTTCTTTTTTTCTGTTTTTTTTTTTTTTTAGATGAGAAATCTAGAAGCAGCTAGAGTAAATAAATGTCCTTTTTCCAGGCAGGATAAGGTGCCCGATTAAATCTTCTCCCGGGATCATAGGCCCTTGTTATAGAAAACACTTTGGGAGCATTTCACAATGATTATTCTCCCCTTCTTCACCAGAGCAGCAGAGTATCTCTCTCAGCTCTTCCTAGTGAGAATCTGATGGTTTCAGGAAGTTAAAACCCATGAAAGTGTGGCAGTCCCCTAAATTGAGGCTCCCCAGAGACTTTCACTGTCATGCTTATTCATACTTACCCTCTATCAATTTGCCAAAATTTACCATTTTATTATTTCTGCCTGTTTAGGGCTCTGCAAGCTTGTTTGAATTGAACAGATCTCAGGTATGACCATCTGGATTCATCTATCTCTAAGGATTTTAGGGTGGCAGTTTGCCTTGTGATCTCGGTTCTGTCATAGGTCCAAGAAGTCATTCGTTTTATTTGTGTTTAGCTTTTTTCTTATAAAGACAGAAGTGACAACTTCTAAGTTTTTTACATGATGAAACTGAAGCCATGAATTCCAGTTATTTTTTAACATCACTGTACTCTGTTTCTCACCAATCTCCTTGACATTAATAGCACTGAATAAGAATACAGTGATAATTGTAGGTTCTGGAAAAAAATCAAATGTTTTCTTAGTAATTGAATTAACACAGTACAAAGGATGAGGAAAGAAGATTTCCCTTCCAAGAAGCACAGAGTTATTTAATACATCTGAAGACATAAATTGATGCTTTGACATTCCCCATTACAGTAGAGGGGTCATAAACTACAACCTACAACATAATTAAACACAGCAAATTTATGAATCAATTAGAAAGGATAGAAGGAGGTGCTGCTAAGATATGCATGCACACTTAAATGACAGCTACAAAAGTGTGCATATGCTTCTAGTTGAATTAAGCATATGATTAGGTGACTATTATGTTGATTTGATTTGCTCAATTTGTGTCTTGAAAGACAAGACACTAATTAAGATATAAAGAAAAATTCTATTTTCATAATGATAGAAAACTAACTTAGAAAAGTCAAAAACTTACCTTTTATATTGGCAATAGTGTATTAACTATATGAAGAAATAAAACAGAAAAATTTCATATTTAAAAAACTTGATATTTGAAAAAGAACTGAAGACATTAGATTTTTATAAAAGAACAAAACAAAGTTGTAGAAGTTCTGTTTTTACTGAATACAAGAAGTCATTTTTAAGAGTCTGCCTTCATGGATATTTTTCAGCTTAAAGTATCAGCTTTCAATATAATGTACTAAATTATCACTAAAATTTACATATTAATCTGCTTTCAATAAATAGCAGATGTTGCCTATCTCTAGCCATTATTCACACTCATAGGAAATAACTTAAAAATGTTTTATTTCCAACATCTTTAGCATAGACAAAGAATAGAAAATTACTGTGTGATTGATAAAAGAATATAAATTTTGTAGATTAGAGTAGGAACAAGTAAAAAATAAAAGAGATGAGGCATTCAGCACTGTATTTGTCAAAACTCCAGCAAGCTTGCTCAATCTCCTGTTTAAAATAAATAAAAAGGGAGAAAACCAGGGATGAGTTAATTTGAGAATTGTGAAAACCAACTTGGGTGGAACTATAGGACAAACTTATTTATGGTACATCTCAACGATGTTATCCCAGTGGACTTAAGTGGTGGGTTTCTGTACTTAAGTAAATTCTTCTGCAATAACTTATACTTCAAGGCAGGTAGAGGCTTTCGTTTTGTTCTAAGACCATCTTCTGTGGAGTAACTTGCCAGAAAGTTGTTGGAAATATTTTGGTCAGAGTCCATTCCCCAGGGAAGAAGGATTCAGATGAATAAACTGAAGTCAAAGATAGTACTTTAATGCTAGTGAGGAAACTAGAGAATTAATCATTAATTGAGGCAGAAGTGTGGTCAAAAAGGCTCAGAAAACTAGACTCAGTTTCACCAGGGTTAGCAGCTTAGAGGATACGGGCACAAGATCTGGCCAAGAACTTGAGATATAATATTTATGACATAATCTAGATACCACCTCGTGGTATAAAATAAATTAATAATGTTTTACCAGTGTAGTGTTGCAGGATATAGAACGGCTGACTGCAGCTATAGCTATAAGCAAGAGTAAGGGTAGGGGCAAGCAATACTTGGAAAACCTCCAAAGCATATGCATGTTTTGTAAGTATAAATAAAGACTATATTATTTTTCAGTCAGTATAGAGGGGTCTAAGTAATTACTGTTTTAATCTAAGCAATTCTGAACAATTTTATTGAATAAATATGTCCCACAAAATAAGTCTTGAGCTATGTAATTAATAATTATATTACATCTAATAACCAACAAAATATTATAATATTAATTGTATATTATTTATTTCATCATGATAGTGTTTAAGCCAGAAATAGCCATATTACCCTCAGATTATGTTTGTAGTAGAAATACAATATTATAAAGGATTATAAACTTTTGTATTTAGAAATGCATACTATATTATCAATGTATTAAACTTGAGAAACATATCAAAATAAAAATGTATGTGAGCCTGCTTCTCCCTCAGTCCTTATAGAGCAGCTTATTTGGATTTCCTCCAATTCTTAGAAGATTTAGAAAAGAGTGTGATATAAAAATTGATTGTTAAAAAAATTCACATGAAGCATCCCTACAATTTGAATTGTTTGGTAGTTTGTTGGATATAACCAGGTACTTTCACAATCCTACTGCTTGGGCACACAGAAAGATTTAGCAGAACCAATGGCTAACAACTGACTTATAGCAGAACCAATGACTAACAACTGACTTACAGACTACCTTTGAGGATATCACTGTGATTTATGACATCATATATTTATTACTATGAACTGATGAATATAAGCATTCTTTTAAACATGGAAGCAATCTCCAATGTGCTTGTTAAAGCATTCAAGTCCTACATGACAAAATGCATTTTAATTCCAATAGTAAAACTTAGCAAGTCCACTTTGGTTAATACATCTTCAAATGAGTGTGCAGTTTATGCACCAGGTGGAATGTGTATTAGCTCCAGACACTGATTATTAAAATTAGATATTGCATGTGATTACATTTAATTATTCAGAATCTCTGTAGCATGTAATAAGATATCTTCCAGTATAATTTGAACATAGCCAGGTCTAGGGGGAAAAAAAACTATTTATAGAGTCTCAACAAAAGTTACAACATCCTGTATGCTTTCCTGCACTTTGAAGCAGAATTTTTCTAACCATTTACTGATTGCCAATCGGGATAGATGCAATTCTCTGCTTTTGTAAAATTGATATATAAAGGCGTCACCACCGTCCAGCTAAAAACCTTTTGCCTGCCACATAATTAATTGTAAGTATTTATTAGGACTCATAATTATAAACTTTGCAAAGCTATTTAATTGAAACACAACTCACTTCTTTTATACATGAACATTAAACATTGTTCTTCAGCAAACCCACCAGTTAATGTGACATAGTATCCTTTGCTTCTTTTAATAACATTCTATTTATAACACTTGACGCAATGTGCCCTTTCTGAAATTGAAACATGAGCACAATGTTAAGAACACAATACATTATAAAATAAACACCAAGATTATATTTTTAATATTATAAACAAACTTACATTTTTATAGATTGAAAGCAAACTATAAGGTTTATGATTTTGATTCATTGCTTTTCTGTTCGGGAGCAACTTTACTCCAAACAATAAGGTATAATAACGTTTCATTTATTCAACGCTTATATCTTATACATTTATAATTCTAGAGGTTAGACCAAGATCTTACTTCATGTTCTTAATTCCAAATAATGACTTGAACTACCTTTTCCTTGGCAAGTCTGAACTAAACTATCACTTTTGATGTTAATTGATTTCCTTGTCTTATCTCTCCCAAAGGAATGCGTAACAGCAACAAACTCTAGTATTTTGTAAGACCTATTTTTGTGTTAATCCTGATCACAAAATCCTGCTTTGTGAAAAGACAAACCAGGTTTTACTAACATTAATCTCTTACTTTAGGGAAAAAGCTAACAGATAACATTTAGAACATAAGAGAAGAAAGCAATGAATTTATTTTTTATTTCAACATTGAAATCTTTGTTATTCATTTTACTACTAAATAGCTTTCTTCTAGGGAAATCATGTTCATTTGATAAATGTAAAAGGCAGCTTATAACCTTTATTTTCTCAATACAAACTCACCTTTCATTTGCTCTCCTATGTTGCTCCTCTATTACAGTGATGAAACTTCCTTTTGGAAAATATTTTTTATTAAAATCTGCTTCAAATATACCTCACAGAAATGTGCACTTACAAATGAAGACGGGAGGCCCAGAGATTGTTAATTGTGTTTTGCTATTGCACATAAATGAAAACCTGCTATAAGGAAGACCAATATTCTGACTTCAAATTTGGGCAATCTTAGCTGGTAAATAATATATTTTAGCTGTGTTTGGATGGTTTGGAAAAGTTGTTGGAAAAACAAGTTTTGTTCAATCATTAGAGTTTTGTTCTGAAGAAAAAAAAGAAAGATATATATTGATTTTCTAAGTGAAAGCTGTGGTATAAACTCTGCAAACCTACTCAGATATTTAGGGATCGGTTTTTCTGTATGCTAATTCTTTAATTATTGAGGGAAGAAAAATTTAAACCGAGGCAATTCCTGTACAATTTAAGTCAATTCTAGGACTATCGTGTTATATGTTCTCATGTTGTTCAATATTAAAATATACTACTGTTACAGATATTCAATTAAATTTGGTTGATGTCGGAAAGGTGGTGTCAACTGTTACATTAAATCATTTACCCAATTGCACGTGGTATTTATTTCTTGAATTTAAGAGGCATTATTATGATATCACAGATGTGCTACCACCTGAGTGGCTTTTGATAGAAATTGAGGAAGTGTCAAAGTTTGCTTTAGTTATCAGAGAAACTCCTTTCTCATAAAGGACTGCCACAGCTGTGATGTGTCCATACAGCAGTAAAAATACAAGGAGAATAAAAAAATGACCCTTTTTTCTTATTTTCCCCCTCAATTCTTATAAATTCTTATAAGCTACACATGAGAAACATTAACAGGGTTATTTGGAAATGTTATGGAGCTGTCAGTATTTCATATCTTAGGAACATGAACTGTGTATTTTTTAAAAGGTGAATGTTCAACTCCTTTCATGGGGGGAACAAGTGCAGTTCTATGATTAATGGAGCATTCAGATTATGAATAATGCAGAAAAATGAAGTGTTTCTCTTCTTTCTATACCCATTTTCTCTGCAAAAGTAATTCTAACCTTAAATAATGTTCCTATAAATCCATCAATGAGTCTTTGTACCTTATTGAAGGTGAGATAGGACAGATTAATGTTTCACTGATAATCTTATGGAGGTAATCTTTTTTTTTTTCTTTTTCTTTTTCTTTTTTTTGAGACAGAATCTCACTCTGTGCCTTAGGTAGAGTACAGTGGCATCATTATAGCTCACTGCAAACTCAAACTCCTGGGCTCAAGAATCCTCCTGCCTCACCTCCTGGGTAGCTGGGACTACAGGAGCATACCACGACACCAGGCTAATTTTTCTGTTTTTAGTAGAGACAGGGGTCTCTTGCTCTAACTCCGGCTGGTCTGGAACTCTGGACCTCAAGCAATCCTCCAGCCTCAGCCTCCCAGAGTGCTAGGATTACAAGTGTGAGCCATGGTGCCTGGCCTAACTGAATGTAATCTTTAATTACCTGTCAGTTCCTTACTACTGTGATCAAATTATGCCAGTAATTTAAATATCATCTTTGTTTAATATAATATCAACACTGTCCATGCAAACTAAAGAATAATGCTAATTATATTCTTATATTTGTTATTAAATTATCTATAGGTATAGAAATTAGTATGCTTTCTATTTGAAAACTTAACACTATTGCATGTTAGACTAATATAAGTTTTATTCTTTTCCTACTGCACCCCCCATAAAAAAGCATACTGAATTAATGAAGTTGAAAATGCCTCCATGTTAGAGAATTTGACTTTTTCACTTGAAACAGTTGAAACTGTAGCTGCTGAAAGTTTATTAATGGCATTGCCTTATAAACCTGCACAACACATGCGTGCACCCTTTTGTGAGCACACAAATGTTTCATTGGTCTCTCTGAACGTGTCAGGGTCAAAAAAGTTTGCAAGAAAAGAATCATGAAGCCAGTTAAACATTTCTGGTGTTTGTGTGCTTATTTAATTCTTCTTGTCATTTTAATGCGGCTATTAAATCAAAGCATAAAACTCATTTTAGCCTCAACTTTAATGATGTCAGAGTAATGGACAAGCTGCACTTCTCAGCTTTGCTGTCTCAGTCTCCTAAATTTGATAGCAATGCTCATGAGGTTATCCTGCCTTATTTGAACCTATTGGTAAAGTTTTATTACTATTACTCCACATCTATTTCTTGCAACGATTTCACAATCTGCACTGTTACTGCGGGCAATTATTCATTCCTCCAAAAGTGGAAATTCCATTGAGTTTTGTTCTGATAGTTACCTCTTTCTATATGTGCTTCTTTGTGTTGCTACTAAAAACATAACATATTGCATTGCACATTCTGTGAGATGCAAAATGTTGTCTTCGTTTGGATTTTAATAAAAAGTTAGATTCTTTCAAAATTGAACTCTTTCAATAATCAAATGATATGGAACAAATGGCATTACTTTTTTGATTTAATCACCAAGAAATTGATGTTAGTCCATATGAAAATTTACTGCTTTGACAATCTAAATATTTGATGGGAGTTTGGAAGAGGGATTTAGCATTTGTTCACAAATAAATTCCAACAATTTAGCATCACTCAATTCTCTTAAAGATCAAGTTTTGTTTTTCTTTCTTAGATTGACTGGCACCTCTGTTGGTATTTGTAGTACATTTGTGGTAGGGCAGCTATTAACCTTATTATTATGCATAGATTACTGTTTATTGTGTTGAATTCCTGATTATTTCCTAGAAGGAAAGGTAAATAAGTTCTGATGGCTGGTTTCATGTTGGGATTTGCTAATATATATTTATCGAATATTGTTTATTGACAATTTGAATATACTTTTCTCAATTTCTTATTTTCATGTAGTACTTTTTTGAATATCTGAATATTGTTTAGACTAAATGGAACAGTTCTTATTACTTGCACACATGTATCAACTATTATTTCATGAAATCCCAGGGCTTATATAGAGTTCTACCACTTACCTCAAAGAACTCATCTATTTTGCATAGTTCAACTTTGCTGCAAGCCAGCAGATTTCTCATTGGTGGAATTCAATGTTAAGTAGTTTAAAATAACCTTGCAGTGAATTCTTTTCTTTCCTTGCACTCAATTATCCTCTTTGGGCTTCTCATAAAGCGAAGGACTGTGCAAAGCTTCACTGTCAGTGCAGCCAAGACCAAAGTGATAGAAGTAAGAAACGCTCTGGGGAATACTGCAAATGCAATTTCTGCTTCTTGCCTGGAAGTTTAGAACCAGCAACAGTCTAATAGAAACCCTTTGCTTTCTGGATCATCCATTTACAGTGTGATAGGCACTGCGGTGGAGTTAATATCATTTCTCAGAAGCAGACCTTTTCGTACAGTTAACTATGTGTAAAATTGTCTTTCTTTTCTTTCTTATTTGACACATATCCCAAATTTATAACCAGTCTGCCATGTACTTCCATAAAACAGTTTGATCTTCCTCTTAGTATTTGATTTATGATCACTTGTAAAAGAGATATGTCTAGAATGCCTTATTACATATATTTTCTTGATACGTTTTGTTTAGTTTTCTAATTCTGATGAGGTTTCTATTTTTAAATTATTTTTTCTGAACATTTGTATCATTCCAAAATGTGAAGTAACTTATCAGGTTTTTTTGTTCTATGCATATAGTCTTTTGAGTTTATCTCTTCTGCTACATAGGGCGTTATTTTCACTACTCTTAATAACTCTGTAAGGAATGAACAGTACCTTTACATACAAAGTCTGAGTGATCCTCCCCATGTTCCCTATGGTTACATTATATCAACTCTGGTATCAGTAAATCTACCTTGCAGATCTTACAGTACTACAGAGTAAATTATTAACCTTATTATTCACGTGGTTGAAAGCAGCTATCAAAGTTATTCCTTTTATATAAACCATTTATGCCTAGGCTAGCCAAAGATAAAAACTGCATTGTCTATTAAGTTAAAAATAAGAATTGTTAAAAATTATTAACAAATTATTAAGATTGATGATTGGGTTTGCTTTGGATATTGGTATCCATTTAATGCAATAACTACATTAAATTTTTGCAAATCTGAGAGACATGCCATTTTTGCTTATATCTTATGTAACAATGCTTAGAAAAGAGAGCACATTGCAATGGAACTAGTAAAGCCATTCACTAGCTATTGAAATATCTCATAAACTCTACATTTCCACAGAAAACCATTGGTTGAAGAGAGAGAGAAATTTGGATTTGAATTCTTGTTCTGCTACTTTCCTAAAGATGGATGATTTGCTTAAACTCTCTTGACTTCAATATTTTCATGTATAAAATGTTGGTAAAAAATACGGCAGTAATTATTTTTACCTGCATCAGCAAAAAAAGAAAAAAAAAGCGAAAGAATGACTTAAATGCTTTAAACCTTATGGGAAATTATGGTCGTATGGTATAGGAAGACCTGAGGTAAGTGTGGCTCCATAGTTGTTTAATTCCATAGCTTGTTTGCTTCATCAGGGACTCAACTTTGATTTCAAATTTTTACAGCACCATTTTAGCTTTCCAACTAGACTTTAGTAACCTTTATTGATTCAAGATGGTGCAGCAATTCTAGCAGTCAGTCTTTACTTCCTTGCTTTATAATGTCAAAGAAATGCTTCCCAGAAGCCCTACAGAAAGCTTCTTCTAATTACTCTCCAAACAGAATTACATCACACATCTCACATCTAATCCAATCTCTGCCAATTATACTGAAACCGCATGCTTAGCTAAGGTCAGTAAGGACTATGAGTGCTGGATGCTCAAACTAGAGTTTCTGGTGGCAAAATGTAAGCAAGGATAGTTGCTAGGCAGATAATTGAAAAATATACTCTACGAATATACTAGATTTGTTGTGCAAGGTAATATAAGCACATATGTAAGTCACCCAGCACAGTAGCTGATGCATTGTAGGTACTCAAGAAGAAATTAATTAATTGCATTCTACCATAATATATTGAACTTCTAACTATGTGTCAGGTACCCTGCAAGCCACTAGCAATATAAATGAATTGAACATATTTATTGAAATCAAACATCTAATTATGGAAGAGTAAACACACACACACACACACACATATAAAATACACAAGTAAAACATGCAAACAAGCGAGCACACTGACTCACAAATCAATGTTACAGTTGCTATGAAAGAGGAAAACACACATTGAAATAAAAGCAAATAAAAGAGCATTAATCACAGATTTGGAAGCAAGAGTGGGGGTGGGAAAGCAGGAGTGAATGCAAGGGTGATATGCTTTATTCTTGAAGTATGGGTTGTTGTTAGCAAGGGGAAGAAACATAGGTTGGATTTTCCTAGCAAAAGACGCAAATAGGAACATACATAGAAAGGGAAACAATTACAGAGGTATAGGTCCCTGCTTCCCATTTCATCCTTGGGTAGCAGGGAAGGGCTTCAAAGTCTCTAGGGAAAAAGGTTCTTAGTTTTAGGCTGTGAACTTTAAGCTGTATGACCAGGGAAACCCCGGTTCTTTTCCTGAAATTATCTGGGTGTAGGTTCAGCAGCATAAAGAAATGATGGAAACTTGGCTGCAGCCCTATTTTGCCAGCTGAATATTCATGGTTGGGAAACTTTGGTCTGTCTTCTGCCATGGTCAGGCAACAAGGCCTAACATTGGGTTGTGGCTAATATGGTAGGGTAGATGAATGACTTGAGCTGCTACCTTCAGCTCTCTAGTGAATTGATTGCCTTACAACTTGGTTGCCTTGATTTTTCAGGGAGTAATTCAGAAAGCCAATCCAGTTTTGGACAAGTTGACCCTCACCTCTCAAAGTGGTTAGCCGTGATGTTCTAATTTCCTCCAATCCTTGCTTTTGACCAAGCTTTGTTAAATTCCCTTTCCTGTTCTTTGGAAAGGCTCTATAACTGTCTAGAAACTTAGTTTTAAAAAGTCAGTCTCCCCCAAATTAATGTGTTTAAAATCAAATTTTCTCACCTAATTCAATACTCATATTCTCTTCTCTTTCTCCAAATCTTTCTCCAAATTTCAGAGAGGTGTCTGTCATACCTTAGGAAAGTGAATGGACATATTATAATTATTTTTTTTTCACTTCAATTTATTCTTAAGAATGTATTCAACATTTGGTGCATTTGAGCTTCAAGGAAAAGATTAGGAAAACAGAGCAAAAGTTTTACCTAACCAGTGGTGAAGTCATTCCTTTTGGCTATCGTTACTTACATGATAGTACCTTCCATGCGGCATCCGGCTAAATGTTTGGTTTCTTGTTTCAAGAAATCATATGTGATTTCTTGGAAAATCTCATTTGAGGGACATTCCCATTTCTTTCTTAATTACCGTAACTTGACCTTTTTACCCTTTATCAAGTACCACATTTTTTTTTTTTATCTAGCTATTGCAGAGGCCCTTCTCCTAGCAGTCCAGTCTCTTAATGGCTTACCTTAATCACTGCCTTGTACAGTGACCTGTGCATTCTTATCTTATGAAATAATGGCATACAGGTTCACAGTTGAGAGTCTTTTTGTTTCCCCTACTAACTTTTCCCATTTGTCTTAGCTTCCTGTTCAAATAATTATAAAAAGTGATCATTAATGCCACTATATATACCAAAACATCAAGCCAGATAATGAGATGATAGTCTTCCCTTTATATAACCATCCCCCATCTTTATCGGGAAATATCTTGAAGACCTTCTTCATATGTTTTAATGGGGATCCTATAGATATGTATGTGACAGCATCTTGGTGGGTCTACTTAGAATAACAAGTAAACATACATACTGTCTGGTTATGCTTTGAGCTTTGGGACATATAGAATGAGTTATTGTTTCACTATTCTACCTTCCCTCAGTAATAGGATCATGCATTCACACCTGTTGCATTGCAGCTTGGGAGGGACATGGTTCCCCACTACAAGAATCAAAGTTCAGATATTCAATTTGCTTTGGGGATGATCATTCAAGAAGCAAGCTTAGGTTTTAAAAATGCTTGTACTCTTGTATCTATTCCAGAACATCTGAAATTATTGTGAGAAAAAGCATGGCTAGTCTAGTCTGTTTTTATCAGGAGAGGAAGATTTCTTTCTCATAGAACAGTATCATCCTGCTCCATCTGAGCCCACCTTGAAAAAGCCCACCTGACTAATTCCTTCTAGGACCCCAGGCACATGTGGGAGGACCACAAAGCTCAGCAGAGCCACCCAGTTAAAGCCAATCTATATTAACTAACTCTCAGTTGACCTGGAAGTCAATGAGTATAAATTATTATTGTGTTAAGCAGTGATTTTTGAGATGGTTAGCTATGCATCATTTTACTGGCAATAGTGAACTAATACAAGGATTTAGTCCCAATTATCAAGCCACCTTAAAAATCTAATTTAGTATAATCTTATACCCAAGTCAACGGAAAAAAAGATGAATATTTAACTTACTACATTCTTTTTACTTTTGCACACCTACACTTACCTAAGAAGTAAAAAAAATCATAACAAAACAGGTTAAACATTTCAATTTTTAATACAACATGGTTTTTAATCAAATACATTTGTACTAGTGAATTTGATTTTATCAAGAAACACCATCAAGTGTCTTTTTACACGGACACACAAGTCATTGCTTAATTTGTGACTCTCTGTGAAAAATGCTCTGTAGTTAGAAACTTTACCTTCATGTAGATTACTTGTCATTCCAACATTATACTTTTTTTCAATTTGATTTGAATATAGCTTAAGTGCTCCATTCTTTTTCAAATTTAACAAGTTTCTACTGCATATAATATTGAAAAGAGTTGTAATTTCAATAACATTTCATTAATGTAAAAAACATTTTTCGTTTGCAAATTCCAATTAAAATTCTAAGTAACACTGAGATACATGATGTTGATTTAACATTAAGTTAAAATGAGAGTATTAAAAAACTGAAATGCTTGAAATAGGAAGACAATCTTATAGTCAAAACTAGAAAAGGTCTTCCCTTTTTGTTTTAGCTATTGTGTAGTTTTTAGTAGATAGCAAAGTTTTATGAATTTCAAGTTATTCTGTAGAAATTAGAATAAATGCCACAGAGGAATTTGGGGTTCGTAAGTACATCAACCACTGTTTATGGCTCGTGTTTCATTTTTATATTTTCTGATTCTTTTAAACACAATAAACGTGCCTTGGGGTTTTTCTTAAAATCATTTTGAAAGTGAGTTTCTGTTTTGACTTATCAGTAGGAAATAGAATTTTCTGATAAAGGTTGGCTAAAATAAGTTTTCCTTTTTTACATGTGTGGATAGCAGGTTGTATATACGGGATTTCCCTTTGTGTTTAAATGACAAGAATTCAAACACTATTGAGAAATGATGTTTTAAAATGCACACACACAATATAGATTCATTTTTTTAGCATGGAATGTTGTTTAATTATATCTAGAAGTTAAACAAAAGAAAAAAATGAGGTCCAAATGTTTTATTGATTAATAACTTTACATGTTAGAATAAAAACTCAACATGAAATTTAATACATTTATTTCACATGTAACATGTAACGCAAATGTCTCAAGCCATCTATTCTTTTTGGAAGTTCTGACTATTTTTTCTTATGTTCTAGTTTATGTCATATGATGTGTTAACAAGTATCACAATTTTGTGTGGATTTTGGTGCAGTGGTTTGGGATTGAATTTTCTTGTCACTATTTATAGTAATCAGTTCTAAGTAGCTAACTTGTACTTATCTGGGATCTAGTGCCTGTTGTTCTATTTCTTACCCTACATGTGGAAAGATGTTCTTCTTCTTCAAAGCTCATAGACTAAGTATGTTAGGTTGTTTGAGACAACAAAAAGTTCTATTTAAGAGATGATCAAAGGCTGTAACAATATAGTGCAGAACAAGAGACCAATTAGATATAGGTAATTAACAAAATATACTTAAAGTTTCTGACATTGAAGATTTATTGGTTATTTTCTGTCTTTATGTTTAGGTCTGAGCTTACCAATTGTTCAACATTCCTTTTCTACTGAGTGTCTCTTTCATTTAGAGCCCATATCCTGGGCCATAAAATAAACTTCAAAAATTTTTTTTAAAAACTGATGTCATACAAAGTTTGGTCTCTGACCCTGATAGAATGAAATCAGAATTAAATAGCAGGAAAATCACACACCCCACAATTCCAAACACTCAGAAATTAAGGAAGATACTTCCAAATAAAACATAAATTAGTTGTAAAAATAATCAAAAAATACATGTTGAGGTGAATAAAATTAAAAAGACAGCACCCTAAAATTTATGGAATTCCAGTGCTGAGGAAAACCAGTGCTGAGAAAGAAATTTATAGCACTAAATGCTTACATTGCAAAGGAGGAAATGTTTCAAATCATTAATCTAAGCTTGCATTTTAAGAAAAGAAGAAAACAAGCCCAATACAAGCAGAACAAGGCAAATAATAAAGAAAGATAAGAGCAGAAATCAATGAAATTGAAAAAAGAAAAACATTAAAGAAAACAAATGAATGAAGAACCTGGTTCTTTTAGAAGGTCAACAGTTGACAAACTTTTAGCAAGGCAAAGAATAAAAAAAAATCAGTTCCCTTCATTAGGATCACAACAGAGGATAGCAATACAAACCACCCACATAGTAAATAGATAATAAGGGAATAGTAGGAAGGATTCTACATATATAAAGTCAACACTGTGATGAGTATCAATTTCTTAGAAAGTACAAACTACCAAACCCCAGCCAATAATAAATATAGTTCAAATTGCCTTTTATCTATTAAATAAATGAAATTTGTAGCTAAAAAATTCTCTTAAAAATAAATCTCCAGGTATAGATGGTTGCACCAAGGAATTCTAGTATACTAAAAGCTTACAAAAAATTAACACTGATTCTAACCAGTATTTTCCAGAAAATGAGTTGGGAACGCTTCCCAACTTATTTTCTGAATCCAACACGATCTTGACACCAAAATCAAATGCATGTAATACAAAAAGAAATCTCCTGAACACAGGTGCAAAAATCCTCAAGAAAATGTATAGCAAATCAAATCTAGCAATATATAAAGTTGACTATACACTGTGACCAAGGGGGTTTTAGTCCAGAAATTCAAGGTTGGTTTAGTCAATATAAGCTACCATATCAAGAAACCAAAATATAAAAATCACATGTTCATATCAATTGATAAAGAAAATCATTTGACAAAATCAACAACCACTAGTGATAAAATTCTGAACAAATTAGAAATAGAGTAAAACTTCCTCAACTCGATAAAAGACATCTGCAAAAATCCTACAGTTAGTGTTGTATTTAATGATTAATGACTGGTCATTCTCTCCTTAGGTCCAGGACAAGGTAAGGATATCTGTTGTCACCTCTCTTACTCAACATAGTCCTGACATCGTTTCTTTCCGACAAATTGGAAAGGAAGAAATAAAATTGTCCTATTTGCAAATGACATGATTGTTTACGTAGAAAATCTTAAGGAGTGTGCACAAAAGCTTCAAAAAGTAAAGTCACTAAGGTTAACATAGAAAATCAGCTATATTTCTATACACTAGCAATAAGCATGTGAAAACCTAAATTAAAAACAATAATAGTTACAGGTGCTCAAAATATGAAAAAAAATATATGAATTCATACAAAAGACATAAAAGACTTATGTGTTGAAAACTCAAAAATGCTGATAAATGAAATCAAAGATTTAAATAATTCAGGAAATACATAGTGTTCCTAGATTAGAAGATTCAACAAAGATACTGTTTCTCCCAAACTTTATCTATGTATACATACTATTAAGGGAAACTTATCATCAAATTCCAGTATTTAAATAAACAAACACATCAAATAAATAAGCGGCTTTATTTTGGAATTGAGCAAAATTGTTAGTTTCTTAAAAATCTAAGCATGAATCTACTATATGACCCAGCAATTGCACTCCAGGCATTTATCCTAGAGAAATGAAAACTTATATGCACATAAAACAATTGTACATGAATGTTCATGGCAGCTTATTTATAACAATCCCAAACTAAAATCTATCCATATGTTCTTCAACTGTTGAAATGTTAAACTGTGGTACATACATATTATGAAATACTTCCCAGCAATAAAAAGGAAGGAATTATTGGTACACACAACCTGAATTGTTCTCCAAAGGATTTTGGAGAGTGAAACAAGACAATCCCAAAATACTACATATTTTATTAATTGATTTATATAACATTCTCCATCCTGTACCCACCTTGACCCTATGGTGAAATTGGCTTTTATTTCCTCTTCTGGAGAAGGGAGAAGAGCTTTCCCAGTGCATATCAATCTAAGGAAAGAGTAGGTATGACCCAGAAGATGGGGCTGGAAGAGCAAGATTATCATTTAGAAGGGCTTCTCCCTGTCTACTTCCTGTCCCTCGGCTCCAAGTTTGTGCAAGTAAGACTCATTTCCCTTTGCTGGCAATTTCTGCATCAGTGACAGTCAGAGTGATATGTGCTAGAATTCAGAAGAGGAAGGGGAAGCAGGAGCTCTGAGTGAGTGAGGAGAGGGCCAGGGAGGCCAAGCCTACACCCAATGCCTGCCCAGGAAGGTAATTTTCAAAAGGCCTGGTGGTTGTGACTCTTCTGAGAAGAGCCTGAGGGCCCCAGAGGCAATGTTCAACCTGATGTCTGCTCCTTTAAATGTCCATCTGAAACTGTGACTCTTTAGTGCTCATCAGTTTTTATTCTCAGCTGTTGACACAGGTGGCTATGGCTGGCTTCCATGGGGGGGAAGGAAACTCATAACTGGCAGGCCTGGAGTCCCCAGGAATGGTGGGCAGGTCTCTTAGGGTGTTTTGGTCAAAGGTGAATTTTGACCCTTAATCAGGAATTTCTGGTCATGGATGGTTGTTGTATCTATCAGGGTAGCACTGAAGAGCAACAGAGGGTGGTGCTATAGTTTCCAGATGCAGCTTCATACTCCTACTGAGGACCAAGTGGCCAGTGGCAGGGATGGCCTGCTTCTGGGTCTGACTGTAACTTCTTCCCAACCCCTCACTCCTAGACACGGTCCCCTTGAGCACTTTGCCTGGAGCCTACGCCAATTATGTAATACTCTTTACACACACACACACACACACACACACACACACATATGGAGTGCAGAACAGTGGTTGTCAGGGTTTAGGAACAGAGCAGGGAAGAAGAGTAAGTATAATTATAAAAGGACAGTAGGAAGAAGATCTTTTTGGTAATTGAACAGTTTTGTATCTTGATTCTGGTAGTTATGTGTGTTTGTTAACTAGTAAAGCATGAATAAATTCTGTGAATAATACCAACAGCAATTTCCTGGTCTCAACGTTGTGCCATAGTTGTGTGAGAAGCTACAGTTGGAGGAAACTGAGTAAAGAGTATATGGTGTCTATCTGTACTATTTTTGTAACTTCCTCCAAATCTATAATCATTTCAAATTTTAAAAAAAACTTTTAAAAATGATTGTAATTTTAAGACATGTAGTTTAGAACAAGCATTCATGAATTTACCGCTTACCGTGCAAGGCAACTGTATATTACTGAGAGTAAAATTACTTCTAATTACAGAGATCACAGGTTATTATCATATCAAACATGGAAGACACTTTAGAGCCCATGAAATATTTATCATTTTTATTAACCAGAAGAAGAGATGCTATTATTTAAAATGAGTAGCATATAAAGCATTGTTTTTTTCAAAAAAAAACCGGGAGGTTTAAAAACATAATTTCAAATTTCTAAGAATATTTACTCAAAACTGTTTCTTATTTCTATATATTTTTGTGTGTATTTGACACTATGCAGTAGCATAGCAGCATTAAGCCATGGTAAACATGATGATTCTTTCCAGATTAGTAAGTGTACTTTAGGATTTACAGGTAAACGTTTTGAACTTATGTATTCACAAATAATTTGTCAAGAGATGGGACAAGTAGACTCTGTTAGAATACCACTGGTATGTGATATTTTTGTGTATGTATGTAAGATAGCTTGGAAGGCAGAAAAACTATCTACCAAAAGGATGAAAAAAATTTTATACTTCTAGATTATCCAGGAATGTAGTACAATTACTGTTTTTATGTTAAAATGAAAACATCAAGCTATTGTATCTCAAAAATATTTTATTGTCAATAACTAATGTGAGGGTATGGGTTGAAATGCATTTCTTTCAGAGGCTGCCCACCTTAATTTTGACCCAAAAGTTTGTTATTAATTTTTTTTCAAGATTATTACACAAAAGCAGTTCCATAAATTTTCTTCCTGTTGCTATAGTCACGATCAAGTATTTGCTTCACAAAATTTTATGATGTTAAATTACTTAATATTACCTATTTCTAATACCAAATTAGTTAATATTATTTCCCCATATATTTTAGTGTTTTAGAACTGTTATTTTTAAGGAGGTCAAAACTAGTGAAAATATTTAGGAAAATAAAGGAAATTTAAAATTCCTGAAGTGATAAAGGTCTGAGGCAGTTATGCTATTTTTACTTAACTAACCCCCAAATAAATTGTATAGTAAATAATAATAAAGAAGAAACTAACCTAGTCAGAATTTTAAAACCTAATTATCATTAATTGCAATGGTTACTGAAATAATAATTGCTGCAGGCAAGCTCCCTTACTGGATGTTAAAATCAGCAGGAGAAAGTTTATGGAGAAACAGAATATTTGTATAGTCTCATGATATTTATGAATTGCAAAGGGAAGAATATTGATGTTACAGTGGAGAAACTCAGAAGACCAAGAAAGCAAGGGTAACATCATTAGTAATAAGACATAATGACATGGAGAGTACCCTCTGATAGGATGCAATGAAACGACACCACATCACTCTATGGTATTCTTGATAAAAATGTTTTACCTGAATCTAATCATAAGAAAACACCAGAAAAACTAAAACTGAGAGACATTCTGGAAAAAAAGTCTTACACAGGCTCTTCAAAATAATCTAAATGAAGAAAATCAAAGAAAGACTAAGGACAAGAATAATCTGATAATTGGACAGTGGTAATGGTAACAGTATTGCAGTCTAGGTCAGGGGTATATGTGAATTCTGTACTTTTTCTTCCAATTTTTCTGTAGGTCTAAAATTATTTCAAAACAAAAAGTTTAAAAAAATGATCTATTCACAGGAGTTTGCAACTTTCACTGAGGTTATTATATTAAATCATTCTCTTTTTTTCCCAAAATACAATGAAATGATAAAATGAAGCCATAGCCAGATTCTGTTTATGACTCAATGATTGTTGTAGAATTGATTTTTTCATCCCCTCCCAAATTTCCTCACTAACATTGACAGAGCAATAAGAGAGCCAGTGCAAAAGATACACAAATAAAAACTGAAACCATGATAATATTGCCAATGAAATTCAAGGACAAGTTACTTACATCTTTCTTGGTCCAAAATATGAACAGATGAAATCAGATACCGACACCAGAAAGACTTGGTCGAGGTGAACAGCTGCATAGGAGAGCACAAAGGTAAGAAGGAGAAAGCTAAATGGTCCTGAACTTAAAGCAGAGAACCAATAAATTGCCTACAGTTACTGCCCTCCAAAAAAAAGGAAAATGGAATATTCAGCAAGAGGATTTTGAAAAGATAATGAAATCAGAAAAAAAGACTGCATAAATTGCAATGTGTAAATGATGCCAAAATTACTGTGGAACGTTTGAAGAGTAGTAGGTGGTAGATGTATAAATACATTTTACCAAGAAGGTAGAGACCCACAGTGGGAAAAAAAATCTCCTGAGAATAGACTGTAAATTAAACTGAATAGGAATACTGGCAGTAAAAAAGAGGAGAAAGAGAAGATGCAGGTAATAGCTGTTGAAATATCCAGAGATGTATAATACAAAGTACTAGAGAGATCACTACACACAAAGATTAAATATTTATAGAAGAAACTATATGTTGTCTATGGGGACCCACTTTAAAGTCTTTACTCAGGCAGATTAAAAGTAAAAAGATAGATGAATATATACCATGCTAACATTAACCAAGATAAAGCTGGAGCCACTATATTAAATTCAGACAAATTAGACTCTAGAAAAAGAGAAATTATCAGACATAAAAAGGAATGTTACACCATTATGAAGGGGGTGTCAATTCTCGAAAAATGCTGTACATAAATATTCTAAAGATATATGTACTTAAAAACAGATTATCAAAATACGTAAGACAAAACTAATAAAACTGGAATGAGATATTGACAAATTTACTATTATTATTTGAGACTTCAATAATTCTCTCAGTAAAACTAACAGATTAAACAGTTAGAAAATCAGTAAGGATATAAGTTATCTGAACATCACCAATCAACTTCATCCAATTATTGATAGAATATTTCATCCAACAACAGTACATTATACATTCTTCTAAACTTACATAGAACAATCACCAAGATAGACACTTTCTGGGCCATCAACCACAGACATCTGAAGACATTTCAAAGAGTGAAAACCATGCAAAATATGTTCTCAGACAAAAATACAATTAAACTATAAGTCAATTACAGAAAACTAAAAAATCAACAAAGGTTTGAAGATGAAAAACATACTTCTACATGATACATGGATTAAAAACTCTGAAGAAAAATTTTAAAATATTTGGAACTATTTGAAAATAATAACACAACTTATCAAAATTTGTCGAATTCAGTGAAAGCAGTACTTAGTGGGGAATTTTTAGCATTAAATGGATATATTAAAAAAGATGAAGCATCAAAAATCAATACTTCAGGATTCCACTTTTGGAAACAAGAGAAAAAAGCAATTTTACCCCCAAAAACAAGCAGAAGAAAGAAACAATAAAAAAATAAAACTGAAAAGTAGAATACATCTTCTCTAACCTGGGCCAATACAATGCAGGTTCTCATAGTTTTGAAGCTGGGACTAAGAGAGTTAGACACTTCTGATTGTCCTCTAGCTAAGAGAGCTGATGAAAAACTACAGTTCATAGCATGTGCATAGAGAACACAAAAACTGTGTAAAAGTGGTTCAGGCACTTGGGAATAAACCTTCATGGGTTCCCAGGTCCGGGTCTCAGTCCCATTCTGAGGTTTTACTGCATACCTTCTCTTGGATTTCATGAGATTCTCTTGTGGAAATTAAACTTAAATTAATTCAAGTTGGGTTGTATTACTAGTAAACGAGGGGTAGAATATTTAAGACAGATAACTATGAAGCAAAGCCACTTAAAAAAAGAGAATTGGCCGGGTGTGAAGGGTCACACCTGTAATTCTAGCACTCTGGGAGGCCAAGGCAGGTGGATCATTTGAGCTCAGGAGCTCCAGACCAACCTGAGTAAGAGTGAGACCCTGTATCTACTAAAAATAGAATGAAATTAGCTGGACAACTAAAAATATATAGAAAAAATTAGCTGGGCATGGTGGCGCATGGCTGTAGTCCCAGCTACTTGGGAGGCTGAGGCAGGAGGATCGCGTGAGCCCAGGAGTTTGAGGTTGCTGTGAGCTAGGCTGACGCCACGGCAACAGAGTGAGACTCTGTCTCAAAAAAAGAAAAAAACAGAAAAAAACAGAATTATCTTGAACCTTATCTCCTCCCCCCACTTCCTTCTCCACTTTCTCCTTCTTCTTCCTTGTATCCACCAGAGGATACAAATGTCTTTGGGCTATTTAGCATAACCATTTTAAACCAAATGCTCATATTATCTTTCTTTATAAAGTAACCTTAGTTGGAAAGAAGGAGCTTAGATTTGGATGCATATATCATTTCTGTTAGGTTGTTTATTAAATGGACAACATGGATATAATTTACTTACATGACATTATTATGAAGTAACCATTAGCTAATGTGATGATATTCAGAAGATATTGCACTGGAAATACAGTGGTCTATTCTGAAGATAGTATTTTGTATATTGTGAATGTAAGAAGCTTTTTAGCACTAAATAGTGCCAACTTATTTCTTGTTGCTGATCTTGACTAATTTTTATTTTTGTATGTGATTTTTTGGCAATTCACATATGTCAATATATGAATAAGCAAGTAAATAAATGCACATGTATGTTTATAGTAACCTTGTTATTTTTCTACTCTGTGTTTTCTTTTTAAACGTAAAAGTCCTTTGTATCCTAAAATTCTAAAGTTGAGAACTTTTGAAAAAAGTCTTTAAAACTGTATACCAGTATCATTGTATAAGGCAAGTACATAGCACAATAGAGACTAAGGACAGCCTATATCTTGAAATAACACCTTAGACTAAATGTACAGAGATTTCAGAACCTTGTGATAAAAGTCATTAGCATGATACAGATTCTTGATTACTTTTGTTTAAAAAAAGCTTTGAGATTATTCCACTTAGTGTTTGGGCCAAATTTTTTGATTAGTTCAGAGTTAATCAGTTCTATCTCCATTCTTTTACTAAGGTAAAATGCACTTTGAAGTTCCTTTTCTATACAGGGCATTGGTATCAATGACAGTTCATTTTCTCTTGGGATACTATTGCAATTTTGCTGTGCTAAATGTTTCCACTAAGCATTTAGTCTAGGCTGAGGTCACCTTTCTTTTGTTAAAGAAGAAAAATTGCAACCCGTTAACTCAAAGTTTCCCAAAGTGCAGTGTAAATTGTAATTAAAAAATAAAGCTTGCAATTAATTTTTAAATGGCATAGAAGTAAGTTTCATCCTTACAGTTATCTATTCCTGCTGTTTTGTAAATATTAATTTGAAACAATATATTAAGACCCAAAAGACGTTAATTTTATTCCATCTTATCATATGCCTTGCAAAAGATAGTGATACTGTAAGAGAAATCAGCTTTCTTTTGGGTATCATAAAATAATACCATGTTCCAATTAAATGTATCTTCTATGAATGTCATGACAAAGTCATTGCCAGTATGAGAGTTTTCAGTAATTAATAGTTTATAAATAAATGGAGTAACTAATACTATTGTTGATCGTACTTAATAGCAGTGTTACTATTATAGAAGTTTGAATTGCTCATTTAAACTTGTAATGAAATCTATACCCTTCTTAGTATTCCACACACTTAAGTTATATTAAAGTCCTACATTTCTAGGCTCAGAGGCTGATTTGATCATAGAGCACTTTTGTCTTTTAGAGAATGGCCTTTAATTTCTAAAGTAAAAACAAATCTTCATATGTAGTAAAAAGTAAATGAGGAATTGTGAAATAATTTTGCTATGCAGAAAATTGTCAGTATTGAATTAATTCTGATTGCTTTTCCACCAGCATAGAGGCTGACCTGGAAGTATACCTTGAGCCCAGGAGTTTCAGTACAGCCTGGGCAACATAGCATGAGAATCCCATCTCCAAAAAGAAAAAAGAAAAAAAAAAATTGCGTCAACTTGTTGTTTCTGATATAGTTATGTAGCACTTAACCATTAGAGAAAACTTGGTGAAGATTACAATTGTATCATTTGTACTATTGTTTGGGAAGGTGTTAAAAATTTTTTCTGAATCTTAACCATTATTGCTTTTATTTTATTTACTTTTTTGCTTGATGCTATTTTGTTAATTCCTGTGAATCTACAATTACTTCAAAATTAAAAGGTTTTTTTTCCAAAGAATGTGAAATAAAGACTTTTTTAAACATAAAAAACTTTAAAAAAGAGTTTTTTCTAAGAGGCAAGCTTATAACTATAATAATACTTTCCAGACTTTATTCATCGGAGTAGTAAGTCAAGGAAGGAGACTGAAAATATACTATGAAATTGTAGAAAAGAGGCAGGTGAGTGAATTTTGTGATGGTTCAGTGCATTCTCCATGACTGCTCCTGCCTTGCTGATTATTGGTCTGAAGATTCTGTAGGCATTCAGTAGATGTCAACCAACCGCTACTGTGAAAGACAAAAGAAATTAAATAAAGTATTTTAGGAACAGTATTAGTATATTGGCCACTTCCATAAAACCTGACCTTGAAAAAAATACAACTACTACTAATTAAGGATATTTTAAATTTCTGTATTCACATTAAATAATTTAAAGACTGTTGTTTATTTGATAAAGCCAATTAAAAGTTAGTATCTCCTATTAAACTAAACATATAATTTTCATCTTTCAAAAACTGAAGGACAATTATTCTCCTAATTCTATAGCTGCTATTTTAGTCATGAAGCTTATAAACTCATTATATAAGCCTGTACATAAAGACTAGTGGAGCATTGCTATTTCAGTTTTGTGAAGCTAACTGGAGCTTAATGGAAAGAGAAAGTTGCAGAAAGTTATCCAGTGATTCCTTACAGATTTTAAAATGTCTTTTCTTTGTTTATATTCTGTGTCTAAGTACAAAGAAAACATGTGAAAGTTGAGATATGGCAATGTGCTTATACTCGCTTTGTAAAACAATCCTATGTGATTTCTACTAAGCATCAACAAATTCACAAAGAAAAGACAAGTTTTTAAATATGTCTACTTTGTGGATTTTATATGTTAATCAAGCAACCAACTCTGGGAACAACCTCCCAAAGTAGGTAAGTAAGAGCACAAGAAAAAAAAAATGTAGACAGTTTTTGATCAAATATCTTATGTTTTGGTTAAAATGTCTTCTGTCTTTTGCCTAAATCCAGGGAAAGAAATTCAAAGACTAAAGAAACAAACAAACAAAAATGTCAATAAGTAAATGTGTCAAGTGCACAGAAAATGATGGCTGAAGAAATTAAATTCCTTTAATTATGACATGGTAAGTTTGTAAGTTCTAGATGCTCTGTCAGAAATATAGTATTATGGTATCGGTATTTCTAAGTTATTAATTTCTTATTGATTTAACATTATCATTATCCATATTTTCTTAGATAATAGTCTATACATATTCTAAATGTTTCTTCACTTAAAAAACCTATATTTTTATATTTTAGTTGAATTTGAAGTCCTATAAAATTTATAGTCATGTCTAAATCACATTCAATGCCACTATTAGTTGTTATTTAGCACTTTAAAAATCTGACTTTGATGTAATGAGTGTGTGTGTATGCATTTTTATTGATATGAAAAATAAGGCAAACAAGTAAATGCAAGCTTGAATTCAATGTGCATATGCTTAAGTAAAGAGATGAATATATGACAAATTTAGAATTCACAATATTCTGCCCAGGTTTGCAACGAATTAATTTTATCAAATTGACAAGTAATAAATTTAATTTTGCATATTTCTTTTACATCTACCCACTTGTAAATTTCATTTTTTGTTAGTTTATTTCTATTTCAACCTTTTCTAAATATAAGAAACTGTAAAATATATAGTCTATTATAATGGTGGATTTAGATAAAACAGGCAAGACATCACAGAGCTAGAAATGTCATCTAGCAAAACTACTGCTTTTCATGCTTTTAGATTTTGTTCTTGGTGTCTCCCTTAAGTGAACTTCTGCTAAATCATAGTTTTACAAAGGCCAACATATTTCTCCTATGGCAAAACTGAGGAACAAATAAACACATTGAGTTTTCCAATATCAGAGAGAAATAATATCTAGCAATGATTTTTATATGTATTCCAAAGTCCTAAAGACCTGTGTTTTAACAAAGCATCCACTATTTCTGTTAGTGTTTCCATCATGGAATTGAAGATAAAGACACTTGTACTCATAATGTAAAGAACACCAGTTTTGAATGTAAAAGAAATCTTCACAAGTTCACATCCTGTGAGACTCATTCTCTTTACTTTTGAATTGAAATGGTGCAGTAATACATATTTTTGTGTGATTAAATTGCATAAAGCCATAAAACATATTATACATTAGCTACTTTCATTTTAACCTGGTCATTCACAATATACAACTGTATTTTATTATTTAGGGGATTTATATATGTTATCGTCAAGGCCATGACCTTACTGACATTGGGTACAAGAACCAAGAATGAACCAAGATTCAGTTGTATTTACTCCAACTAATTCTTGGCCCTGTCCTCATGGTTTCTCTTTTTATCCATACTTAATTCCCTCCAATGAGCCTTATCTCAAATGACTAATCTTTAGCTCTGACTTTAAAGTTGTAGTTTCAGACTTATAAACATATATTTTACATGTTTAAAACTGTGTTTTTCTTAGAATTTGTTGCTGTTTTGCCTATTGTTGTTAAAGAAAATCTCTTACCGTTTTTATCTCAAACAAAAATAATTTATTTAATTCAAATACCTTTAACATACAAATTAAAACAGATGCACAAAGTGTGATGTAGCTCAGACTTTGGTACTTGGAATAAATTAAAGCCTAATACTGTAAGTCATAAGGACCACCTATACTACCTATATTTTCTTTTTTTCCCCTACACCATGCATTATAAACATGCATTATATTATTTATTTTTTCCTTCCTTCCTT
>CAUYRT010018444.1:0-87490 GCA_963574885.1 Lepilemur ruficaudatus | reverse complement strand
ACCTCGGGGACCAGGATGAGCGTGTGCCCTTCCAGGGATACTTGCAGGACCGAGGTTGGCGCGGGCTCCAGCACCAAGTCGACGTCGTCCAGGGGCACTTGCAAGGCACAGCCCTCGGCCAGGACCACCACGGAGGTGAGGGCGTCCGCGCCCGGGGGCCCCGCCGAGTCTTCTAGGCTGGGGACTGCGCTGGGCTGGAGGCCGGCTGGCTCGTCCAATCGGCGGCGCTTGGCAGGGCCGGGTCCTCCCTGCTGAGGTCCCCACCAGGGCGCAGGGCAGGCGCTGGGGCTGTGGGGCCGGCTGCCCATCACCTCGATGGCGCTGCGGGCGGCGCTCCCGGAGCCTGGCAGAGAACTTGGGCGGCGCGGTCCTGCACGCGGTGACAAGTGTCGATGACAGGTGAGGCGGACTGGGGCGGATGGGGCGCAGGACCGCGCGACGCGGGGCGAGTCTTCAGTGCCTCCCGGGAGGGCCGCAGTCCAGGCTGGGGGGAAGTGGCGTCCCCGGCTGGTGTCGGCCTTGCGTGTTGGAATCTTCGGGCTTCCTCGCGCAGGTCCGGATGCGCACTGAGGGCAAATTATGTTTCAAGCGACGCCAGCGGAACCAAAGTCGCAAAACGTCACGCTAAGTTCCGCCCCTTCGAGGCTCCGCCCTAGAGCCGGAGGCTTGCGCTGCCCAATAGCCGTGGCTGCGGTTGGTAGGTCCCTGCAGGGCACTACTTTTATAGGCCTCCAGGGGGCAGAGCAACTGTGCCGCTCTAGGGCCTGGTTTCCAGGGTCAAGTACTAGGCTCTGCTTGGGTTCACCTCAGTTGCGGAGTTGAGGACTGTTTGAGGGTCAAATCAAGCTAGTTGAATGCCAAATCAGGCCCCGCCTCTCTTCCAGGCTACGCTCCGGAAGTGCTCGGATATTAGTGGCCTGAGTTTTTGGGTTCAGCTAAGTTGTAAATCACTGCCATGTCCTTTTTAAGAGGTTTTGAACAGCAAAGTAAAGCTGTCATACTGTGTGATGATCGCAGCCCCTGCATTATCTGTTCAGTGTGATAGTCAGTCTATAGTAATTACAGTGGTCCCTTGGTATCCGTGAAGGATTGGTTCTAGCCCCCTCCCATACTAAATATGCGGGTGCTCAAGTCCTTTATATAAAACGCTGTAGTATTTTCATATAACCTATGCACTTCTTCCTATATACTTTAAATGATCTGTAGATTACTTATAATACCTCAACTATGCAAATAGTTGTTATACTGAATTTTTATATTGTTTTTATTGCATTTAAAAAAATTTTTTTTCCCCAAGGATTTTTGTTGTTCTGTTGGTTTAATCTGCAAATGCGGAATCTGCGGATCCTGAGTGCCGACTGTATTACACTACAATTAGTTGCTGTTTGTGTAAATTTAATCTAATTTGACCTGAACTATAATTCCAAGCTGTGTTTATCCTCAGCCCAATTTACAGATGTTGAAAATGTCATGCAGAAGGGTTAACCACGTTGCCCAGGAGCCCGAAACCAGCACAGCTGAGTGTGATTTGTCTTGTTCCACTTAAGATGACACAGGGTTATAGTGTCCTTGCTTTTGATATGCATCAGCTTAAAGGCACCTCTGGCTGGTGTATCAAGGTGGCTAAAGGGAAGGTGTGACTTAATTCCTCATAGTGTTAATAGGAGAAAACACCCAAGACTGTTTTCAGAATAGATAATATTTTCAAGTGGTTACAGAAGACAACAAAGCCTTTCCTCCCATCCTTGTCTCTTAACCACGTGATTTCTTGGCAGTAACCATTATTATAATTTACCGTTCCAGAATATTTTGTGCATTTAAAGCAAATCACATGCATATTATTTATTTTCTTTTCCATTTTTACAAAATTTACTTTTTTTTTTTTAGGGTTGCGTACCATTCCTTTGTATAGTCTTTAAATTTAAATTAGGCCTCTCTCTTTCTTTACTTTTTTTAGGTATGAATCTCCCTATGTTGCCCAGGCTGGAGTGCAGTAGCTATTCCCAGGTGCCATCCCACTACTGATCAGCTCCGGAGTTTTGACCTTTCACTTACTCTGTTTCCATCCTGGGCCGATTCACCCTCCTTAGGCAACCTGGTGGTCCCCTCTTCTGGGAGGTCACTATATTGGTGCTGAACTTACTGAAGACATCCACTGGCATAGCATACACTACAGCCCAGAACTCCTGGACTCAAGCGAGCCTCCTGCCTCGGCCTCCAGAGTGTCTGGGACTGCAGTCGCAAGCTACCACGCGTGGCAGGCTTCTATTGATGGGCATTTAAGCTAGCGGTCTGTCACTTGGTGGCATTGGTATCCTTTGCAGCTTCGTGGAAAAATGCAGATTATTTGCTCCATCCCAGAGCAACTGAATCAGAATTCTTAGAGCGTGGGGCCAAGGGAATCTGTGTGAGCACCTCCAGAAAATTCTGTCTTATGCTAAAGTTAAAAATCATTGAACTTATTTTCATTTCGTAGCTGAGGGATTCAGGAAGGGAGCGGTTTATGCTTGTGATCAGGACCCTGCTCATTGGTGTAAGTATGGAGGGAACTCAAACTCACTGGGCCAGGTTGGATGCGTTTCCTACACAACCCGGCCGGGAGTCTTATGATTAGCTCTTGGGCTGGATTTCCGGTGTTCCTGGTTGCTGGGCAGGATATTTCCCTGGGGTGGCACGGCCTGGAGCGGGGCACTGGCCTTTCTGCAAGCAGAGGTTTCCACGGGTGCCGCCTCCCGCGGGGTGAGTGTGGGTGCGGCTGGAACCCATGGCCCAGCTCCCAGGTGGCTGGAGAAGGTGCTAAGCGCCGGACATGCAGGCAGAGGGCGGGGGCGGGAGTGGAGCTTGCAGAAAGCGACTTGCGTTGGTTCTCTAGAGTTTTGTCTGAGACCCTTGAACGTTCCACTCACGGAGGACAATGGGGGCGCCCTTCAGGAGAGAGGGTGGACGTGTCACGGTGAAAGGGGCAGATGGGCGAGCACAGAGCCGGTCGGTATACAGGGAGGCGCTCCGGCTCCGGACTCTTGGCTAGGCCTGCAGCTCTGAGCTGGGTGGAGCCTGTCCTTAACTGGTGCCACCTGGTGTCTGCCTGACCTCAGCGGGCGTCCTGGGCCTTCTAATTTAACCCAGCTTTTTATTTGCTCAGAATCCTCATTGTGAACTCTCCTTCCAAGGGAATGTGGGTCTGCTCCGGGACAGAAGTATTTAGCAGGACTTCTGGAGTAGACGCATCCCGTTTTCTTTACCGGTCTATTACTTTCTAATTCGGTGATTGTGGGCAACTCACTCCACATCCCCTAAGTTTCAGTTTCTTTACATGTAAAATGGGAAGGATGCCATCTACTGTGCAGGGCAGTTGTGAGATAGTGTATGTACAATGTTTGTGGAACATAGCAAGTACTTAGTAAATAGTAGTTATTTACTGTTTATTACGTTTAAAATCTCTCTCCCACTTTACAGTGCCAGCCCGGTTCCACAGCTTCATGTAGCAGGTGCTCAGTGAATGGTAAAAACAAAGAAACAAAACTCCTCCAAACCCCACCATCATTATCCTAAAAAGGGGTTTCATCCGTTAGAAAATACACTTCCGGGTGTTTTCATGGTACAGTTTCTATACGGTTGGCTGTGCTGGCGTGAGATTAGGTATTTTACAATCCTGCCTGATTTTACCTTCGTTTTAAAACCACCCGAAGACTGCTGGGTGGATTGTCAGGCCCACTCATTGGGCTTCCTTAGTGTCAATCAATTCTGCCCAACAAATCAGCATGAAGTATTGGAACCTCGGCGCACACAGAGTTGGCACTAATGTCTTCAGGGTCTGGGCAGGCTGCAAGGGGGCCACGGAGGGTCCCCCTGGGAGAAGAAAGCTGAGGAAACTTGGGTGCAAGAAGCTGGGTGCAAGGTGGACTTCAATGTATGGGACTTAAGAGTTTCCTCAGTGTTGGATGTGTGGAAACTCTGACTAGGTGTTTCTTCTTCTGGGACTATAAGGCCCAGGCTGAGGGCTTGGGACCCAACAGTGCTCTTGGCATTGGCTGTATTGAGGACCATACTATTATCCTCTATAAAGCAGAAGTAAGTTGCTTTTAAAAATTCCTAATTATATAATATTTTTATTCACACAGGTAATAATAACTGAATATGTTTTCAAAAAAAAAAATTCAAACACTGTAGCTAAAGGTAGTCTTCCCTCAACTCCCCATCCAACCCCAATCCAGGTTGGTGTGATAAGATCTTTTTCTATTATTTGCAAACACGACATAGAGTTTTTGTTTTCTTCCTAGAATGGCAATATAATATAGTGGGTACTGTTCTGCAATATGTTAGAGCTTACTGCTATTTGGTATTGCTGTCTGCAAAATACATTATCTCTTTTATCTTTTATTCAGGAGATCCTTTCCTTGAGATCTATCTTTTATTCAGGAGATCCTTTTTAACATGCAATACTGCTTCTATCTTTTACATATAAAATTTGAAAATTTTGTATAAGTACAAAAAAAGACAACTTCAAAAATTTTTTGTACAGCAAGTCCTTTGTCTTTGCCTGAAAAAGAATGATGAAAATGTCCCATTCTCTTTCTGCTTATCACCTAGTAATTCTGGTGTATTATGCTGTGCTATCTTTACTTCCTGAACACATAACCGAGGGGAGGGGGCTGATGACCTTGTATTACTGATGCTGTTACAAAGATAGAGTGCCCTGGCATCAGCTCACAGCAACCTCAAACTCCTGGGCTCAAGCAATCCTTCTGCCTCAGCCTCCCAAGTAGCTGCGACTACAGCATGTGCCACCATGCCTGGCTAATTTTTTCTATATTTTTAGTTGGCTAATTAATTTCTTTCTATTTTTAGTAGAAACGGGACCTCGCTCTTGCTCAGGCTGGTTTTGAACTCCTAACCTTGAACGATCCTCCCGCCTCGGCCTCCCAGAGTGCTAGGATTACAGGTGTGAGCCACCACGCCTGGCCTATTTCCTAATTTTTTGTTGAGGGCTTTTGCATCCATGTTCACGAGAGATATTGGTCTGTAATAATCTTTTAATATTTTTGTCTGGTTTTGGTAGTGGGGTAATGCTGGCCCTAGAATGTGTTAGGAAGGATTTTCTCTGCTTCTGTCTTCTGGAAGAGATTATAGATGATTGTTATAATTTCTTCCTTAAATGTTTGGAAGAATTCACCAGTAAGCCTGTCTGGGTCTGGTACTTTTGTTTTGGAAGGTTATTAATTATTGATTTGATTTCCTTAATAAGATATAGGCATATTCAGATTATCTATTTCTTTTTGTGTGAGTTTTAGCAGATTGGTCCTGTCAAGGAACTAGTCTATTTCATCTAGGTTATCAAATTTGTGGGCATAGAGTTGGTCAGAGTATTTATTTATTATTCTTTTAATGTCCATGGGATCTGTATTGATGTCCTTTCTTTCACTTCTAATATTAGTAATTTGTATCTTCTCTCTTTTTTTCTTAGTTAGCCTGACTAAAGGCTTATCAAAATTTTACTGAAATTTTCAAAGAACCAGCTTTTGGTTTTGTTGATTTTCTCTATTGATTTCCTATTTTCAATTTAATTGATTTCTGCTCTAATTTTTATTATTTTTCTTTTTCTGCTTACTTTAGATTTAATTTGTTCTCCTTTTTCTAGTCCCTCAAGGTAGAAGCTTACACTATTGATTTTAGAGCTTTCTTCTTTTCTAACATATACCATCAATGTTATAAATTTTCCTCTAAGCACTGCACTGCATCATACAAATTTGGTAAGTTATATTTTCTTTTCTTTTTTTTTTTTTGAGACAAAGTCTCACTCTGTCACCTCAGCTAAAGTGCAATGGTGTCATCATAGCTCACTGCAACTTCAAACTCCTGGGATTAAGGAATCCTGCCTCAGCCTCCTGAGTAGCTGGGACTATAGGCATTGCCCAGCTAATTTTTCTATTTCTTCTTTTTTTTTTTTGTAGAGATGGGCTCTCACTGTTGCTTAGGCTTGTCTGAAACTCCTGAGCTCAAGTGATCCTCCCTTTTTGGCCTCAGAGTGCTAGGATTACAGATGTGAGCCACTGTGCCCAGCTGTAAGTTATATTTTCATTTACTTTAAAATATTTTTAAATTTTATTTTGAGATTTTTGTCTTTTACCCATGTTATTTAGAAGTATGTTGTTTAATCTCCAATTATTTTGAGATTTTTCAGGTATTTTCTGTTAGTTTTAGTTTAATTCCATTGCAGTCTGAGAGAAGACAGTGTATGCGTTCTATTCTTTTAAATTTGTTAATGTGTGTTTTATGGGCCAGAATGTGGTCTATCTTGGTGAATGTTCCATGTGAACTTCAGAAGGATGTGTATTCTACTGTTGTTGGACGAAGTAGTTTATAGATGTCAATTATATTCAGTTGATTGATGGTGCCATTGAGTTCAACTGTATCCTCAAGCCAGAGATTCTTTCCTCAGCCATGTCCAGTGTACTAATGAGCCCATCAAAAGCATTCTTCAGGCCTGGCGCGGTGGCTCACGCCTGTAATCCTAGCACTCTGGGAGGTTGAGGCTGGTGGATCGCTCAGGATCAGGAGTTCGAAACCAGCCTGAGCAAGAGTGAGACCCAGTCTCTACTTAAAAATAGAAAGAAATTGATTGGCCAACTAAAAATATACAGAAAAAATTAGGCAGGCATGGTGGCTCATGCCTGTAGTCCCAGCTACTCGGGAGGCTGAGGCAGGAGGATTGCTTGAGCCCAGCAGTTTGAGGTTGCTGTGAGCTAGGCTGATGCCACGGCACTCTGCAGCCTGGGCAACAGAGTGAGACTCTGTCTCAAAAAAAAAAAAAAAAAAAGCATTCTTCATTTCAGTTACAATGTTTTTGATCTCTAGCATTTCTTTTCGGTTATTTCTTAGAATTTCCTTCTTTCTGGTTACATTACCCATCTGTTTTTGCACATTGTATGCTTTTCCCATTAGAACCCCTAACACATTAATGATAGTTACTGTAAACTTCCGATCTGACAATTCCTACATCGCTGTCATATGTTAATCTGGTTCTGGTGCTTACTCTGTCTCTTCACACTGTGTTTTGTTGCCTTTTTGTATGTCTTGTAATTTTTTGTTGAGAGTTGGGCGTGGTTTACTACTAGATGAAAGGAATTGTAGTAAATAGTTCTTAGTGCTATGTGGTGATAAGGTGTAGGGGGCAGGGAAACATTCTATAGTCCTGTGATTAGGGTTTAGTCTTTTAGTGAGCCTATGCCCCTTAGCTGTGAATTTTACAACTGCTTCTCAGTGCTCCAGTCCCCCTCAGGCAGGACAGGGTGGCCAGAGCGGGCTGGAGTTGGGCATTTCTCGTTTCTAATGTGGAAGGCTAGAGGGAGCTGGACATGGGTATTTCCTTCCCCCTGGGTCAGTTAAGCTCTGATAAAACCCAAATAGGGCAGGCTCTGGGAAAGTAATCTCTTTTTAGGATAGACCTTGTTAAGAAGAATGCTCTGGAGTATTTCAAAATTGTTATTTTCCCCCTTTCTCTGCTGGAAGCAGGAGGGGATTTTTCTCCCATCTTTACTGGTAGAGATCCTGGAGGTAAAACTCACAAAAATGTTCTATTAGTTGTGATTCTCGGTATCCACCTATCTGTCTCTCAATTTTTGGGACAGTGGTTTTTCCTGTGACCTCACTTCCCTGAAAGATCTAAGAAAAGTTTTTGATTTTGTTTGTTCAGCTTTTTAATTGTCATTAGGATAGAGTAATGACTTCCAAGTTCCTTAACAATTTGGACAGGAAACCAGAAGTCTATTTATGACATCTGAATATTAACCCACATACTTACTATTTCAGTGCTCTTTATTTCTTCCTATGGATTTGAGTTATTGTCTGGTATTAGACAATACTAGACAATAAAGTAAAATACTAGACAATACAATAAAACCAGGTCTTATGTCTTCTATCTGTTTGTTTGTATTCATTAATCAACCTCTCTTCATCCTTTCTCTCCCTTACCCTTCCCATCTTCTGGTAGCCACCCATATACTCCTATATTCATGAGATACACTTTATTTTCTATTTTTAATTATTATGGGTAAAAAATAGTTGTATATATTTATAGGGTACATGTGATGTTTCAGTACAGTTATACAATGTGTATTAATCAAATCCAAGTAATTGTGATATCCATCACCTCAAGAATTTATCATATTTTTATGTGGGAAACATTCCAATTCCACCCTTTTATTTTAAAGTATACTCTTATTATTGATTATAGTCACTTTGTTGTGCTATCAAACATTGTTCATTCTATCTAACTAACTGTATTTTTGCACCCACTAACCATCCTTAATTTAATCCCCCTTCCTGCTACCCTTCCCAGCCTCTGTAACCATCATTCTACTCTCTGTCTCCATGGGATCAATTATTTTAATGTTTAGCTCCCACATGAGTGAGAACATATGAGATTGTCTTTCTGCACTTGGATTATTTCACTTAACATAATGTTCTCCAGTTTTATCCATGTTGTTGCAAATGGCAGGATTTTGTTCTTTTTTATGGTTGTATAATATTCCATTACATATATATGTACTACAATTTTTTTTCCCATTCATCTATTGATGGATACTTAGGTTGATTCTAAATCTTGGCTATTGTGAATAGTGCTGCAGTAAACATGGGCATGCAGATATCTTTTCAATACACTGAATTCCTCTCCTTTGGCTATCTACCCAGCAGTGGGATTGCTCGGTCATATGGTAGTTCTATTTTTAGTATTTTGAGAGACCTTCATACTGTTCTCCATAGTGGTTACACTAATTTACATTCCCACCAACTGTGTATGAGGGTTGCCTTTCTCCACATCCTCACCAGCATTTGTTATTGCCTGTCTTTTTGATAAAAGCTGTTTTAACTGGGGTGAGATGATATCTTATAGTTTTGATTTACATTTCTCTAATGACTAATGATGTTGAGCATTTTTCATATATCTCTCTGCCATTTATATGTCTTCTTTTTTTTTTTTTTTTGAGACAGAGTCTCACTCTGACACCCAGGCTAGAGTGCAGTGGCATCATCATAACTCACTGCAACTTCAAACTCCTGAGCTCAAGTGATCCTCCTGCCTTAGCCTCCTGAGTACCTGGGACCATAGACATGTACCACCATGCCTGGCTAATTGTTTCTATTTTTGGTAGATATAGGTCCTCACTATTGCTCAGATTGGTCTTGAACTCCTGACCTCAAGCGATTCTCCTGCCTAGGCCTCCTGAGTGCTAAGATTATAGGTGTGAGCCACCACGCACAGTCTTGTATGTCTTTTTTTGAGAAATGTGTATTCAGATATTTTGCCCATTTTTAAATTGGATTATTTGATTTTTTTTCCTATTGGATTGTTGGAGCTCCTAAGATATTTTAGTTATTAGTCCCTTGTCAGATGGGTAGTTTACCAGTATTTTCTCCTATTACATGGATTGTCTCTTCCCTATGTTGATTATTTCCTTTGTTGTGCAGAAGCTTTTTAGCTTGTTGTGATACTATTTATCCAATATGGCTTTGGATGCCTGTGCTTTGGGGCTATTACTCCCGAAGTCCTTGATCAGACCACTGTCCCGAAGCATTTCCCTAATGTTTTCTTTTAGTAGTTTCATAGTTTCAGGTCTGAGATTTAAGTCTTTAATCCATTTTGATTTGATTTTTGTATATGGTGAGAGATAAGGGTCTATTTCATTCTTCTGCATATGGATATCCAGTTTTTCCAGCACCACATATTGAAGGGACTCTCCTTCCCCCAATGTATGTTCTCAGCACCTTTGTCAAAGATAAGTTCACTGTAGATATGTGGATTTGTTTCTGGTTCTTTAATCTGTTCCTTTGGTCTCTGTGTCTGTTTATATGCCAATTTCATGCTGCTTTGGTTACTACAGGTTTGTAGTATAATTTGAAGTCACGTAATGTGATTCCTCCAGTTTTTTTTTCCCCTCCCTCAGGATAGCTTTGGCTATTCTTGGTCTTTTCTGGTTCCATATAAATTTTAGTATTTTTTTTCTATTTCTATGAAGAATGTCACTGGTATTTTGATGGGGATTGTATTGAATCTATAGATTGTTTTTTATGGACATTTTAATAATATTGATTCTTCTAATCCATGAGCATGGAATATCTTTTCATTTTTTTTGTCCTCTTAAATTTCTTTCATCAATGTTTTATAATTTTCATTGTAAAGATCTTTCACTTCTTTGGTTAAGTTTATTCCTAAGTATTTTATTTTATTTGTAGCTATTGTAAATGGGATTACTTACTTGGTTTCTTTTCCATATTGTTTACTGTTGGCATAAAGAAATGCTACTGATTTTTGTATGTTGATTTTGTATCCTGCAACTTTACTGAATTTGTATATCAGTTCTAATGCTTGTTGCTATAAGATCATATTGTCTGCAAACAAGGATAATTTGACTTCTTCCTTTCGAATTTGGATACCCTTTATTTCTTTCTCTTGCCTGATTGCTCTAGCTAGAACTTCCAGTACTATGTAGAATAACAACAGTGAAAGTGGACATCCTTGTCTTATTCCAAATCTTAGAAGAAAGGCCGTCTGGCCGGGCGCAGTGGCTCACGCCTGTAATCCTAGCACTCTGGGAGGCCGAGGCAGGTGGATCACTCAAGGTCAGGAGTTCAAAACCAGCCTGAGCCAGGAGCGAGACCCTGTCTCTACTAAAAATAGAAAGAAATTAATTGGCCAACTGAAAATATATAGAAAAAATTAGCTGGGCGAGGCTGAGGCAGGAGGATCACTTGGGCCCATGAGTTTGAGGTTGCTGTGAGCTAGGTTGAGGCCACGGCACTAGCCTGGGCAACAGAGTGAGACTCTGTCTCAAAAAAAAAAAAAAAAAAAAAAAAAAGGAAGAAAGGCCTTCAGTTTCCCCCCCATTCCGTATACTAATAACTGTGGGCTTGGCATATATGGCTTTTATCATGTTAAAGTATATTCCTTCTATACCCAGTTTTTTGAGAGTTTTTATGATGAAGGAATGTTGAATTTTATCACATGCCTTTTCAGCGTCATGATCTACATTTGTGTATGCTGAACTATCCTTGCATTCCTGGGCTGAATCCCAGTTGATCATGATGAATGACCAATGTGTTGTTGAATTTGGTTTGCTAGTATTTTGTTGAGCACTTTTGCACCTTTGTTTCTTTTTTTTGAGACAGAGTCTCACTCTGTTGGCCAGGCTAGAGTACCGTGGCATCTGCCTAGTGCACAGCAACCTCAAACTCCTGGGTTCAAGCGATCCTCCTGCCTCAGCCTCCCAAATAGCTGGGACTACAGGCATGCACCACCATGCCTGGCTAATTTTTTCTATATATTTTTTGGTGTCCAGATAATTTATTTCTATTTTTAGTAAAGACGGGATCTCGCTCTTGCTCAGGCTGGTCTTGAACTCCTGAGCTCAAACGATCTGCCAAGCACTCCGATCTGCCCGCCTCGGCCTCCCAGAGTGCTAGGATTATAGGCGTGAGCCACTGCGCCTGGCCTGTACCTTTGTTCATAAGAGATATTGGCCTATAGTTTTCTTTTTTTGTTGTGTCTTTGTTTAGTTTTGGTATCAGGGTGCCATAAGCCTCGTAGAATGAGTTTAAGAGTATTCCTTCCTTTTTGATTTTTTGAAATAGTTTAAGTAGGATTGGTATTAGTACTTCTTGAATAGGTTGGTAGAATTTGACAGTGAAACCATCGCGTCCTGGGCTTTTCTTTGATGGGAGACTTTTTATTACTGTTTCTATCTTGTTATTTGTTATTGGTCTGTTCAGGTTTTGGATTTCTTCCAGGTTCAATCTTGATAGGTTGTGTCTAGGAATTTCATTTCTTCTAGTTTTCCACTTTACTGCTATATAGTTGCTCATGATAGTCTCTAGTGATCTTTTGGATTTCTGAAGTATCAGTTTTAGTGTCTCCTTTTTCATCTCTGATTTTATTTATTTGTGTCTTCTCTCTTTTTTTCTTAGTTAGCTTGGATAAAGGTTTGTCAATTTTGTTTATCTTTTCAAAAAAACAACTTTTCATTTTGTTAACCTTTTGTATTTTTTTGTTTCCATTTCATATATATCTATTCTGATCTTTATTATTTATTTTCTTCTACTAATTTTGGGTTTCATTTTCTCTTGTTTTTCTGGTTCTTTAAGATGCATCATTAGGTTGTTTACTTGAAGCTTTTCTACTTTTTTGATGTAGGCATTTATTGCTATAAACTTTTTTCTTAGTATTGCTTTGGCTTTATTCCATTAGTTTTGATATATTGTGTTTTCATTTTCAGTTGTTTTGAGAAATTTAAAAATTTCTTTCTTACTCTGTTCATTGACCCACTGGTCATTCAGGAGCATATTGTTTAACTTCCATGTGTTTGTATATTTTCCAGTGTTCCTCTTGTTATTGATTTCTAGTTTTATTCCATTGTTTTCAGAGAAAATGCTTGGTATGATTTCAATTTTTTAAGACTTGTTTTGTGATCTAACATATGGTTTGTCCTTGAGAATGATCTATTAGCTGAGGAGAAGAATATGTGCATTATAGCTGTTGGATGAAATGTTCTATAAATCTCTTATAGGTCCATTTGATCTATATAGTGCAGATTAAATTCAATATTTCTTTGGTGATTTTCTGTTTGGATGATTTGTCCAGTGCTGAAAGTCGGGTGTTAAAATCTCCAGTAATTATTGTATTGGGGTCTCTCTCTCTCTTTAGCTCTAATAATATTTGCTTTATATATCTGGGTGTTCCCATGTTGAGTACACATATTTTTGGAGTTTTTATATTTTCCTGCTGAGTTGACTCTTTACCATTATATAATGACCGTCTTTGTCTCTTTTTACAGTTTTTGTCTTTTTTTTTTTGAGACAGAGTCTCACTCTGTTGCCTGGGCTAGAGTGCCGTGGCGTCAGCCTAGCTCACAGCAACCTCAAACTCCTGGGCTCAAGCAATCCTCCTGCCTCAGCCTCTCGAGTAGCTGGGACTACAGGTATGCGCCACCATGCCCAGCTAATTTTTTTTCTATATATTTTTAGTTGGCCAATTAATTTCTTTCTATTATTAGTAGAGATGGGGTCTCGCTCTTGCTCAGGCTGGTTTCGAACTCCTGACCTTGAGCGATCCTCCCACCTCGGCCTCCCGGAGTGCTAGGATTACAGGCATGAGCCACCGTGTGGGGCCTACAGTTTTTGTTTTGAAATCTGTCTTATCTGATAGAAGTAGAGCTCTTTTGTGATTTCCGTTTGCATGGAATTTTTTTTCCATCCCTTTATTTTCTGTCTATTTGTATCTTTGTAAGTGAAGTGGATTTCTTGTTTTTTTTTTTTTAATCCATTTAGCCACTCTGTGTCTGTCTTTTGAATGAAGAGTGTAGTCCATTTACATTCAATGTTATTATTTATAGGCAAAGACTTATTTCTGCCATGTTGTTGTTTGATTTCTGGTTGTTTTGTGGTCCTTCCTTCTTGTCTTCCATTGTTAAAAGTGATTTTCTCTGGTAGTGTGTTTTAATTTCTTGCTTTGTACTTTTTGTGTATCTGTTGTAGGTTTTCGGTTTGAAGTTACCATGAGGCTTACAAAAAACATTTTATAACCAATTATTTTAAACATAGGACAACTTAACTCTGCTTGCAAAGAAACAAGCAAAGAGAATTCTAAAAGAAATTCTATACTTTAATTCCACTCCTTCACCTTTTAACTTTTTGTTGTTTCCATTTATATCTTTTTGTACTATCTCTCAAAAAGTTACAAATGCTGGCCAGGTTGTGGAGAGACAGGAACTCTCTTACACTGCTGGTGGGACTGCAAATTGGTGCAACCTCTGTGGAAAAGAATTTGGAGATTCCACAAAGAGCTAAAAACAGAATTACCATTCAATCCAACAATAGCATTATTAGGCATCTACCCAAAAGAGCATAAGACATTCTATCATAAAGACATCTGCACCTGAATGTTTATGGCAGCACAATTCACTATTGCTAGGTCGTGAAAACAACCCAAGTGCCCGTCAATTCATGACTGGATTATTAAAATTTGGTATATGTTTACAATGGAATATTATTCAATTTTAAGAAATGACAGTGAGCTAGCACCACTTATATTATCCTGGATTGAGCTCAAGCCCATTATTTGAAGTGAGGTGACACAAGATCAGAAGAATGGGCTCCACATGTACTCACCATCAAATTGGTACTGACTGATAAACACTACAGTGTTCAAATGGTGGTGGTGTCCACCAGGGTTTCGGGGGTTGGGGGTAGACCCACATCTGAGGGATGTGGTGAGCAGTGCAGAAGGGAGGGGCATGCTTGAAATGTAGTTGGGATGGGAATTAGGGGTCTTAATAGGGGGAAAGAAATCTTCTAAAACTGATTTATGTGAATAGCTGTACAACTTGGTAAATTTACTAATAATCACTTAATTGTACACTTAAAAAAAGTTGTTGTAGTTGTTATTTTTGATAGGTTTGTCTTTTAGTCTACCTATTCCATGTATAAGTGGTTTATACACTGCCCAGTATAGCAATAGAATATTCTATATTCGTGTACTTACCAGTGAGTTTTATACCTTCATATGATTACTTATTGTTCATTAATGTCATTTGCTTTCATATTGGAGAACTCGTTTTAGCATTTCTTGTAGGATGGGTCTGGTGTTGATGAAATATCTCAACCTTTGTTTGTTCTGGAAAGTCTTTCTTTCTACTTCATGTTTGAAGGATATTTTTGCAGGATACAATATTCTAGAATTAAGATTTTTTTCATTCAGCACTTTAAAAATATCATACCACTCTCTCTAGGCCTGTAAGGTTTCCACTGAGAAGTCTGCTGCCAGATGTATTTGAGCTCCTTTCTATGTTATTTTTCCTTTTTTCTTGCTTCCCTTAGGACCTTTTGGGAACTTGATTATTACATGCCTTGAGGTAATCTTGTTTGGGTTAAATCTTCTTGGTGTTCTATGACCTTCTTTTACTTGAATACTGATATCTTTCTCTAGGTTTGGGAAGTTCTCTGTTGTTATTTCTTTAAATAAACTGTGTGCCCAAATCTCTCTCTCTACCTCCTCTTTAAGGCCAATAACTCTTAGATTTGCCTTTTTGAGATTATTATCTAGATCTTGTAGGCATGCTTCATTCTTTCTTAATTCTTTTTTCTTTTTTATCTTCTGACTGCATATTTTCAAATAGCCTGTACTCAAGCTCCCTAATTCTTTCTTCTGCTTGATCAATTCTGTGGATTCATTTTTTTAGTTTCTCAATTGAATTCTTCAGCTGCAGAATTTCTGCTTGATTTTTTTTTATCATTTCAATATCTTTGTTAAATTTTTCTGATAGGCTTCTGAATTCCTTCTCTGTGTTGTCTTGAAGTTCATTGAGCTTCTTTAAAACAGCTATTTTGAATTCTCTGTCTGAAAGATCGCATACATCCATCACTCTGGGATTGGTCATTGATATATAATTTAGTTTGTTTGGTGAGGTCCTGTTTTCCTGGATGTTCTTGATGCTTGTGGATGTCCACTGATATCTGGGCATTGAAAAGTTAGGTATTTATTCTAATCTTAGCAGTCTGGGATTGTTTGAACCTGTTCTTCTTGAGAAACTTTCCAGATATTCAAAGGGAATTGAGTGTTGTGATCTAATTCTTTGGTCACTGAAGCCATATCAGGAATAGGGGACCTAGTCCAAACTCAATAACACTGTGACTCTTGCAGACTCCTGGTGGTACTGTCTTGGTGGACTTGGGTAAGATGCAGTAGAATTCTCTGGATTACCAGGCAGTCTTTCACTCTCTTTCCTCAGTGTGCTGGGCTGCTTGAGTTGGAGGAGAACTGATGTGGGCACTCCCTTGTGGCCACCACAGCTGGGACTGTGCCAGGTCATACCTGAAGCCAGACTAGTATCATCCAAAGCCCACGGTTACTGCTGCCTGGCTACCTTCAAAGCCCAAGGGCTCTTTAGTTGGCAGGTTATGAATCCTGCCAGGTCTAGGTCCTTTCCTTCAGGGAAGTGGGTTTCTTTTTGGCCACTGGGCCAAGTGGGTGTAGAAATGCTGTCCTGGGACTATGGCCTGGAATCAGGCACTTCAGGAAACTACTTTGTACTTTATATTAATATTACTGTGGCTGAGCTGGTACCCAAGTTATAAAACAAAATCCTCTGAACTTTTCCCTTTTTTTTCCGCAAGTGGAAGAAGACTATCCCTGAGCTGCGCTGCCTGGAGTTGGGGGAGGGGTGACATAGGCACTGGTTTGGCTGCTGCCACTGGTATGTCACTGGTTCTTGTGTGTCCTAAGTCCACTGGCTCTGAGCCAGCAGGAATTCCCAAGGACTGCAGCCTGACTGCCTTACGAATTTACTCTAGGCCCCAAGCTGCTTTCTGTCAGCTGGTGGTGGGGCCAGCCAGAACTTGGGTTTTGGGGTGGAGGGTTTCCTTCTGGCTGGATTAGTCTAAATGCTTTCTCCATGGGTGTTGGCAGAATTCTACCCTCTGCTGTGTTCCCCTGTGACAGCGTTGCCCTGAGTTCCAATGCGAAGTCCCACAGTCACTTCACTCTCCTTCCCCTGGGCACACAGATTTTCTCTCTACTTGGCGTGCTGGTGCGGCACTGCTGGGGGATGGGGAAGGGGTGGCATAGCCGATACAAGCCTGTCTTTTCTGCCCTCTTCAGTGCCTCTTTCCGTGATATGATGTTAAAACCAGGTACTGTGATCACTCACCTGATTTTTGGTTCTTCTGGAGGTGCTTCCTTGGATGGATAGTTGTTGAATTTAGTGTTTGTGTGTAGGGAAGATCACTGGGGGTTTCTATTTGACCATCTTGCTTCACCCCCTCTCCTGAGATCCACTTTTTTTACTCCCACATAGTAGTCCATTTATATTCAGTGTTATTATTGTTGATAAGTAAGGGTTTACTACTGCCATTTTGTTGCTTGCTTTCTATTTTGTAACTTCTCTCTTCCTTTTTTTTCTTATTGTCTTCTTTTGTGGTTAAGTGATTTTTTCTGGTAGTATGTTTTAATTCATTGCTTTTTATTTTTAGTGTATCTATGATAGGTTTTTGCATTGTGGTTGCCATTAGGCGTACGTAAAACATGTGCTAGCTATAACAAGTTATTTTAAAGAGATGAAAACTTATCTTAGATCACACACACAAAAATAGAAACAAAGAAAAAACAACAAAAAACCCTCTACATTTCTATTCCATACTCCCCATTTTGACTTTTTATCATCTCAGTTTATATATTTTTTTATTTCCTATCTCCTAACAAATTGCTGTAGATATTATTGTTTTTGATAGATTTATTTTTTCAGCTTAATAGTGGTGAGATTTACACATATTTATATTAGTAGTATTGGAGTATTTTATTCATAGGTTTATTCATGTAAAATTACAGTATTAGAGTATTCTAGGTTTATTCATGTACTTAATTTTAGTAGTGGTTTTATACCTTCAAGTGTTTTCTTTTTGCACATTAGTGCACTTTTTTTTTTCTGTCAGATTGAAGAACTCCCTTTAGCATTTCTTGTAAGATGGATCTGGTGGTGGTTAATTCTCTTAGCTTTTGTTTGTCTGGGAAAGGCTTTATCTCTCTTTTCTATTTGAAGGATACCTTTGCTAGTTACAGTATTCTTGGATGACAGTTTTTTCTTTTAGCACTTTGAAAATGTTGTCCCACTCCCTCCTGACCTGTATAGTTTCTGTTCAGAAGTCTTGTCAAAGGAACTGAAGATCTTTTATATGTTATTCTTCTTTTCCCTTGCCTTTTAGAATCCTCTCTTTGTCTTTGACTGTTGAGAATTTGATTATTATATGCCTTGAGGTAGTCTTATTTGTGTCAAATCTACTTGATGTTCTCTGACCTTCCTATACCTAGGTATTTATTTCATTCTCAAGTTTTGGTATATCTTCTGTTGTTATTTCTTTGAATAAGCTTTCTACCTTTTGCTCTTGCTGAACTCCTTCTTGAATACCAATAATTCTTAGATTTGATCTTTTGAGGTAATTTTCCTTGTCTTGTAGGTGCTCTTCTTTTCTTTTTCATTCTTTTTTCTTTTTCCTCCTCTGACTGTGTAATTTCACATAGCCTGTCCTCCAGCTCACTGATTCTTGCTTCTGCTTGATCCATTCTGATGTTGAGTGACTTTAATGAATTTTGAGTTCAGCATATGTATTTTTTAGTTCCAAGATTTCTGTTTGCTTTTTAAAAATTGTTTCAATCTCTGTTAAATTTCTCTGATAAATTTCTAAATTGATTTTCCATATTATCCTGGAAATAGCTAGGTTTCCTTATAACTGCTATTTTGAATTCTTAGTCAGGAAGTTGAGATATTGCTATTTTGTTAGGATCAGTCACTGGTTCCTTGCTTTGTCCATTTGGGAAGGTTGTAGTTCCTTGTTTGCTGATGTTTCTTGTAGATATGCATCTGTGTCTTTGCATTGGAGGGCTAATTATCTATTCCAGTTTCCTCTGTCTGGCTTGTCTTGGTTTTTGTTGGGCATAATTGACTTAGAAATTCTTTGTAATTTACCTGTTGATTTTCTTTCTTTTTTTCCCACTAGTTTGTTGCTGCCTCCTTTTCAGCACTAGATGGTGCCTTAAGTTCAGGCTTGCATCAGCTCTAGCAAACAATTGGAGCACTGCCTGTATCAAATGGGGGCGGCCCCAAGGAGAATATCTTGGTGGTGTGGGAAGGTAGGCTAAGGGTTCATGCCCAGGGGACTGTGGAATGTACCTGCTATAGTGTGGTGCTGCTAAACAGCCCCTGTGATTTGCCATCTCCTTTGGCTGAGTTACAGAGCAGAGTTTCCAGGGTTGGGGATAGTCCTGCCTCCTCTTTGTCTCTGGCTGTCCTTAGGGATATTTCTTCCTTCAGGTACTTGCCATGCTTCTCTTGGGTTGAGGCAGGGACAGGCCTCCTCCCAGGGAACTCAGGATAATAGGGAAGCTGGTTGTCTATCTTGATCTTACTTTTTCCAGTGTAGACACTGTGAGTTGGGAGAAATTTTTCACATGCTTGGTGTCAGGCAGTTTGCGGGGAGGGGCATTGCAGACATGGAAATCTGATTCTCCTACCTTCTGCTCAAAGTTTTTTCACTTCTCTGTGGTCCTACAGACTGATTCATTCTGTATTTGAGTTTGAGTTATTGCTGGTGATAATCTTGGCTCTGTATATTTGTTTTTGGTTTTCTGTGTGTATGTGTGTATATGGTGGGGAATGAAGCCAGCTTGCTTTTATGCTACCATATTGGGACCAGTCTCCATTCCATGTATTTTGATGTGTTTGCTATTTGCTCACAGGTCTCTGAGGTGCTGTTCATTTTTCTTTAATTTTTTTTATTCTGTTTGTTTTTCAGATGGAATAATTTCTATTGATCTATTTTCACTTTCAGTGATTCTTCCTTCTGCTGTCTTAACTCTGCTTTTGAGACCTTCTAGTAAATTTTTCATTTTAGTTATTGTATTTTTCAAATACAGAATTTTCATTTGGGTCTTTTATTTTCTATGTGAGAATCCTTGTTTATTGATTTCTTGTTGTTATACTTTCCTTTATTCTTTAAGCATGGTTTCCTTTTGTTATCTTAACATATGTATAATAGCTACTTTGAAATATTTGACTGATAAATCCAACATCTAGAGTCACATAGAGGCAATTTCTATGGACTACTCATGAGAAAAAAATGATACGAAATAGGAAAGTGTGATGTACTTAATATTTTTTTTCTTGAAAACTGAACATTTTAGGTAATATACTGTGGCAACTTTGGATTCTGAGTTTTTTCCTCTGGGAGGTTATTGTTACTATTTTGTGTTCTTCTTTGTTTCATAACTGTCTGGACTTAATCTATGAAATCTGTTTCCTGCAGTGTGGCTACTGATATGTCTGCTTTTTTAAAAAATTAATATTATAATGTTTATTTTTAAGCCCAGCTTCATAGGGTTTGCCCCTGTATCTGCATAGCTTTGTTGTTTTCTTAGACAGAGGTTGTGTCCAAACACCTCAAGCCAATAAGTCTTCTATCCTCTGCATATGAATCTGTGTGTGAGTTAGGGAGCACATTCAAAATTCAAGCTTTTTTCAAGTACCTGGTGTTTACTTCCCACTGGAGTATTTCATGTCTTTTCTGAGCATGTGTATAGCCTCAGGTTTAGCCAGAAATAGAAGTATGTGGTGAGCCTGGGCCTTCTCCATCCTTTAGCATATGTGTATGGAGCCTCAGCCAAGTATATGCTTGTTCTAATCAAGAGTGTAGCCTCAGGCTAGTAGAATCTTTGGCCCTCCTTGCTTTCCCACCTCTGAGATTATTACTTCCACCAACAATGCTGTTGTGTAGGGGTGTCACTTACCACCCCAAACCTAGTGAGCCCCCTTTAATTGCAGCAGAATAGCTTCTGGTCCTCCCAGTCTGCCCTACTTTGGCCAAATCTCCTTGCCAACTTATCTGGAAGATGAAAGAAGCCCTAGACTAGAATGCCATAGATTGTCACTATGCTTACCCAAATTAGAGCAATTTAAAAATTATTAACACTTCTTAGATTGTTGTATGCCTTTTGTAGATTTCCAGAGTGAAATATTTTTTATATTATTTTGTCCAATGGTATAGGTGCTTTTTGGGGAGAGGAAAGGAATTTGCCAGTGTCACTCAGACAGCCAGAAGCCCTGCTGTGGATATTAATTTTGATCACTTGGATAAGGTATAGTCTTGTTTCTCCACTACTATTTTCTTATTTGTAATTAAGTAATTTGTGTATGGATACTTTGAGACTATATAAATGCAGTATTCCTCATCAAATTCCCCTCCTAATTTAGTATTCATTGATGTTTCCTGACTGATTCAGTTTTACTAAATGGTAGCAAAGTAGTGATTTTCTACTTGACATTGTACCATGAGGAAGTTTTTTCTTTCTCCTTCTCCCCCTTTAACCGTTCCTATATCCATCCATTATCAGTAATGGGATCATGCATTGTTTGTTCATTGAGTTATAATTTATTAGTATCCTTATTATTTTGATGCTAAAATTTTCCAGATTTGCCCAGTGGGAACCTGTTCGAGCTGGTCCTTGTGTCTTTCTGATATGTCCCCATCATTTTTTTTTTGGAGCTATTCCTTACTTTCTGACATAACAAGATATTCCAAGCTCATCTTGTATCTTACCTGCCCCAGTTCTATAGTTAGCCATTTCTCTAAGAAGTTCTGCTCCTTTTAATGAAGATACTTAGGGACCAAGATCTTGTACCTCCAATTCCTATAAATCTCTGCTTTCTTCCTTATCTTTCCTCATTTTATATTTCTGTCTCCCTTCCTCCAGTGAGAACCCTGGTTTCCCACAATATTAATATATTTGCCAATGTTTCAATCATACAAAATAGTTTAGGAATTGATATATTCACACCATTCCAACAAACATGCTAAAAAGATTCAAGATTTATTTGCATTTGCACACTACTGATTGAGGGTCTGTAGTTAAAATACTGTGTTCAAAATTTATTTTGATTAGTACTTCTGATCCTTTCAATGTGGTTATTTCATTTATTACAAATATAGTTGGATTCATTTGTTTTTGTTTACATTCAGTTTTAGCCTTCTTTCTCCTGATTCTTGTTGATTATGTTTTCTTGAAATATTAAACCTCAGGAATGGATTTTTGACTTTTGACAAATATATTTTCTGTGTTTATGAGGACTATGACTTTTTTCATTGTCTATTAATATGATTAATTATACTAATAGATTTCATAATATTGACTTAATCTCCTGTTCTTGGAATAATCCCATTTAGTTATGGTGTACTAGTTTTTTAATGTGTGGCTGGTTGTTTGCAAATATTTTATTTAGGATTTGAGTTTATAGTGGGATTGGCGTCCAATGTTTTTTAATGACATCTCATGTAAATGGAATGATACAACATGTGATTTTGTGTCTGGCCTCTTTTGTTTAACATAGTATTTTCAAGGTTCATCCACATTGTAGCATGTGTCAGAATTTCCTTCCTTTTTACAGCTGAATAGCAGTCCATTGTGTGGACATACCACATTTTGTTTATCCATTCATCAATTGATGCACATTTGGGTTGTTTCCACTTTTTGGCTATTATGAATAATGCTGCTGTGAACATTCATGTACAAGTTTTTATATGGACATATATTTCTAATTCTTTTGGGTGGAATAGAGTGGAATTGCTAGGTTATGTAGTAACTCTGTATTTAACTTGATGAGAACCTGCTAAACTGTTTTTCAAAGTGGCCAAACCATTTTACATTCCCATCAGCCATTGCACCAGATCTTTAGTAACACTTGTTGTTGCCTGTGTTTTTGATTATAGCCCTCTTAGTGGGTGTGAAATGGATTTGATTTGCATTGTGGTTTTGATTTGCATTTCCCTAATGACTAATGATATTGAGCATCTTTGCATGTGCTTATTGACTATATATCATCTTTAGAGAAATGTCTGTTCAAGTCCTTTGCCCAGTTTTTAATTGGGCTGTCTTTTTATTGTTGAGTTGTAAGAGTTCTTTTTATATTCTTGGTGCAAGTCTCTTATCAGATATATGATTAGTAAATATTTTCTTCCATTCTGTGGTTTCTCTTTTCATTTTTTAATGTGTCCTTTGAAGCACAAAAGTTTTAAATTTTGATGATGTTCAATTTACTTATTTTTTTCTTTTATCACTTGTGCTTTTTTTGATGTCATATCTAAATTGAATGAATATTTGAACAGTTTCTTAACTGCCTTCCCCCCCCGCATCTGTATTTTCCATTATGACCAAAGTAAGCATTATATTAATAAAAAGAAAATTGTATCAGTTACTTCCTATTCTACATTCTCAGTTGGCCTTGAGTAGCTTCCCATTGTTTCAGGAGAAGCCCAAATACTGTTTGATGGCTACAATCCCTCAATAATGTGGATTCATCTATTGTATGATAGTGGTGCCCAGCTTCTAGCTACAGTTGGATCAGTGAATCTTGTTCCTGTTCTCTCTTTCTCTTTTTCATCAGGGCTTATGGCTCTGTATATATGAAAGAGAGTGACATTGTGGAGAGATGAAATTACATAGGATCCTGACAGTATGAAAAAAAGGTCTTAAAAATGGGCTTTGTATAATAGAAATAATATTCAATCCTGGAAATCCCAAGTGTGTGCTAATAAGGAATGAGTTTATTTCAAAGGTGAAAGCTGCCTTAGATGGTGATCTGAATGACTTCTTATCAATGTGAATGCCTTTTCCTGTGTAGTATGCAGTTACTCTCAGGGTGAACACTTCTGAACTCCCTGGGAGAGCTGAAGGCTTCTCTGGTTTCAATGTAATTCAATTTAAGCAGCGCTGTCATAGCATCTGCAGCCTGAAGCTGTTTCCCACCCAGACATCACAGTACAGGATAGACATGGAGGAGGCAGGGGGCGGAGTCATACAGCATACATCCCCAGTTGTTCTCCTTGGGAGGCAGGGGAATGGGAGAAGGGAATTAAGAGCATCTATGGGATGCTGGGTAAAGTGCTAGCTACTTTTTGCATATTATAGCACTTAATCCTCATAGCAATCTAGTGAGGTAAGCATTATTATGCCCATTTATCTGGAAGCCTGTCTCTTTTGGCTACCCAGACTGTGCTGTCATTGACCCCTAGTTGCCCCCTCGGAGAGAAGAAGGACATTAGAAATCCTCTATCTTGGCCCCATACTCCTCTGGCCCAGGGTGTTGTCATGAATGTGGGCATGCGGGTCGGGAAAAGTTTGGGAAAGGCTAGGTCAGGCGGGTCCTGAGGCTGACTTGCAGGCTTCTCGCTACCCTCCTGGAATGGTTCTCTTTCCAGCCTTCAATTCTCATTCCCACTGAGTGACACTGGCCTGCATTGTCGCCTGCAGTGTCTGTATTTCTCTATGGCTTCCCTGGAGCTCCAGGGTTCTGTGGTGGGTCCAGCCCTCTGGGGATTTCTGGCAGGGTGGTAGGAGAGTCTCTGTCTCCATTTACTCAACACCAGATACTGGGCATCTGCTGTGTGGGATGTGCTGTGTCAGTGCCGGGATTGGGTGGTAAAGACGAGAAACAGTTCCTGCCCTCGTGGGGCTTACAGTCTTAGGAGGGAAACCATTAATCAACGAGTAAATGACACACATAGCATCACTATGAACTTTGATAGCTGTGAAACATTGGGAAGATATATTTTAGATTGAGTGGTTGGGGACACAGACCTTCCAGCTGATGTGAGAAAGAGGAACAGGATTCAGTTGGGAATTTCGGGGTAGGAGTGGTACAAAGGTCCTGAAGACAGAAGGAGCTTGGTGTGTTGGAGGAACTGAAAGACCTGTGTGGGGCATGGAAAAGCGTATGGAAGATGAGTGGCCAGAGATGGGCAGGAGCCAGGTCATGTGCAACCTGTCAGCAAAGGAAGGGAGTTTGGATTTTTTCCAGGTGTGTGAAAAACTATTTAAGGGTTTCAGGCAGGGAGTGTGTGAATAGAGCTGTGCTTAAAAGACTTCTCTGGCCCTGTACAGAAGGTATTGGAAGGAGCGGGCGCAGTTGTTCGCAGGAGAGAAAACGGTGGCTAGAACTGGGTAATGGAGAGAGACGGAGGGTTCCAGAGATATCCAGGAGGTAGGATGTTCAGAATGTGCTGTTGGGTTGGATGAAGGGTTGACGGATAAGCAGGGAGGAAGGACAAAGAGCAGGCTCAGTCAGGCGGCTGGTGGAGCAGCTCTCCTGGCTCTAGATTCCCCGCTTCCTGCTCCCGTCACTTTCTATATCCACCACCCCTCTCCCCAGCTGCATGAATTCTTCCTGCCTGCCCACTCCCCGCGTGTGGCTGCCTCTGCAGCCCCAGCTTTGGGGGTCTCAGGTCCCCCAGCCAGTGATCCTGGCCTGACCAAAGTGTGGCAACCTCCTTTTCCATTTAGCTTCGCTGAGGCAAGGTTTGTGTTTTTCTGTTAAAGGAAATTTTTTATCACGAAACTAAGGAGAATGGAATATTAATCACCACACCAACATCAACAAAACAATTACAAAACCTTTGCAGAAGGACTTCTCAGAATGCCGATTCTTTCACGTAATTATGACCTGGTATGCATCTCCTGAGTCCCTTAGCTGGGCTGGTAGCTGGAGATCAGGGCTGAATTCCAGAGGCTCTGCCTGTGGGAGCCCCCAGGCTAGTGAGAGAGACTGAGGGAAAAGGCAGTCTTAGGGTGCAGCCTGGTCAGGCTCTGATATAGGGGAGGGATGGGGGCAGCCTGGATGAGGTGGGGTTTGAGGGAGACCATCTTCTTCTTGACCTGTTTGCCACAGAGCCAGGCCCCCTGCATGCCAAGCCTGCAGTGGCTCCTGAGGAATTACTGGTTGGACTGATATGAAAAAGCCAGAACCTTAGGGAATGGGAGCCTGGCTTGAGCCTTGCCCAGCCAATCTGTGCCAGCTCTGAGCTTACCCCCTTGGTCTTCCTGGCTGACAGGACTCTCTCAGGTGGCCAGCTTCCTTTTCAAAAATACAGCTTCATATCACTGTTGTTGGAGCCTGATGGATGACCAGGGACTTGGTAAGGCAGGCTCCCTAAACAGTCTGAGACCTCAGGCTAGACCCTCCTTGTCAGAATCAGGGCAGGGGTTGCCTCTGCTTTCTCATTCAGCTCACTTAGAATACGTAGGGGTCCTACTCAGCCAGAGGGACACGACCTTGGCCCACAGAGCCTGGGGTGAGTGTAGGCCCAGGAGATTGTCCTGAGCTCCTGAGCAAGCTTCCCAGAGAGGCAGGTCACTAGGTAGGCAGCAGGTAGAAGGCTCATTCACCTGGGGCCCTGTGGAAAGGGAAGACAGGAGCTTCTGCTGGAATGTTAGGACAACCACCCTCCATCATGGCTATCACTGTGGCCATTTGTCCCAATTTCCCGGGACAGTCCCCACTTACAAGAGCTGCATTTGCGGAGAAGAACGTACTAAGTTTGAATGAATCCTAGATCTACCACTTGGCTGTGCAGCCTCCCTTAAGTCCCTTCCTCTTCCTGGGCCCTGGTTTTTACATCCATATAATAAGGAGATGGGTCTAGAATCAATCATTGAGTGGCATTTCATTCTGTAGTGTTTGCCTCAGAGCCTGCCTTCCCTCTCTGGCCTTTCCCATCTCCCCGTCCCCTGTGCTCTTGTGTCACCACCCCCTCCAACAGTACCTGAGGCCCAGGCTCTCCCCTGGGTTCTACCCCCGGAGGCAGTTGAGCCACCTGCTCTCCTCCTTTGGCGGCAGCTTGGTCTTCTGAAACAGGATTTTCAGAACAAGCATACCTTTCCTGCTAGTGGTGATCACTTTTGATGGCACTACTTTCTTTTTTTTATTTTAATTGCTTTAGGGGGTACAAGTGGGTTTTTGACACGTGAATGACTTGTATAGTGGTGAAGTCAGAGCTTTTAGTGAACCTATCACCAGAATAGTATACCTTGTACCTGATAGGTAATTTTTGATCCATCATCCTCCTCTCACTCTTCCCTCTCTGAGTCTTCAAAGTCCATTATACCACTCTGTATGACTGTGTTTACCTGTTGCTTAGTTCCCACTTAGACATGAGCGCATGTGGTATTTGTTTTTCCATTCCTAAGATACTTCACTTAGGATTATGGCTTACAGTTCCATCCGAGTTGCTATGAAAGACATTATTTTATTCTTTTTTATGGTTGAGTAGTATTCCATGGTGTGTGTGTGTGTGCGTATCACATTTTCCTTATCCATTTCTTTTGATCGGCGCTTAGGTTGATTCCTATTTGCAATTGTGAATTGTGCTGCAATAAATGTATGAGTGCATGTATCTTTTTGATATAATGACTTTTTTTCCTTTGAGTAGATATCCAGTAGCAGGAATGCTGGATCAAATGGTAGATCTACTTTTGGTTCTTTAAGGAATCTCGATACTGTTTTCCGTAGAGGTTGTACTAATTTACAGCCCTATCAACAGTGTGCAGCATTCCCTTTATACCGCATGCATGCCAACATTTCTTGTTTGACTTTTTAATGATGGCCATTCTGGTAGGGGTGAGGTGCTATCTCATTGTGGTTTTAATTTGCATTTCCCTGGTGATTGGTGACGTTGAGCACTTTTTCATATGTTTGTTGGCCATTTGTCTTTTGAAAAATGTCTCTTCGTGTCTATTGTCCACTTTATAATGGAGTTGATTTTTTCTTGCTGATTTGTTTGTGTTCGTATAGATTCTGGATATTAGTCCTTTTGTGGATGTATCGTTTGTGAGTATTTTCTCCCATTCTGTAGACTGTCTAGTTACACTGTTGGTTATTTCTTTTGCTGTGTGGAAACTTTTAAGTTTAATTAAGTCCCATGTATTTATTTATTTTTGTTTTTGTTGTATTTGCTTTTGGTTTCTTAATCGTAAATTCTTTGCCTAGGCCAATGTTCAGAAGAGTTTTTCCTAAGTTTTCTTGTAGAATTTTTATGGTTTCAGGTCTTACGTTTAATTCTTTAATCCATCTTGAGTTAATTTTTATGTATGGTAAGAGACAGGGATCTCGTTTTATTTTTCTGCATGTGACTATCCAGTTTTCCCAGAACTGTTTATTGAATAGGGCATCCTTTCAATAACAACAAGTGTGTGTTTTTGTTTGCTTTATTGAAGATAAGTTGGTTGTAGGTGTATGGTTTTATTTCTGGGTTCTCTATTCTGTTCTACTGATCTATGTGTCTACTTTTGTAACAATACCATGCTGTTTTGATTACTATAGCCTTATAGTATAATTTGAAGTTGAGTAATGTGATGCCTCCATATTTGTTGTTTCTGCTTAGGATTGCTTGGGCTATTTGGGCTCTTTTTTGATTCAATATGAAATTTAGGATTGTTTTCTATAATTCTGTGAAAAATGACTTTGGTATTTTGATGGGAATTGCATTGAACATGTAAGCCACTTTGTGCAGTATGGACACTTTAACAATATTGATTCTTCCAATCCATGAGCGTGGGATGTTTTTTCATTTGTTTGTGTCATCAGTGATTTCTCTTATCAGTGTTTTGTAGTTCTCCTTGTAGAGATCTTTCACCTCTGTGGTTGAGTATATTCGTAGGTATTTTATTTTTTTTGAAGCTATTGTAAATGGTATTGAGTTCTTGATTTGATTCTCAGCTTGGCTGTTGTGAGTACCATATAGAAATGGTACTGATTTGTGTATATTGTTGGTAATTCTATATATGCATTTCCATATATATTTTAGAATCTAAAATTCTAAAAAAAATTCCTTGGCTAATTCTAAAAAATTTTCTGTTGATATTTTGATTGGGATTCCATTGACTCTATAAATCAATTTGGGGAGAATTGCCATCTTAATAATATTGAGATTTCTAATCCATGAACATGGGGTATCTTTCCATTTATTTAGGTCTCATCTATTTTGTTGTAAGTGTTGTTCATAGATTTTTGGTTTGCTAACTAGTTTTGTTGCCTGTTTTTATATGGGGATCTGGGAAGATTAAAAACTGTGCTTTCTCCACTGTTGCCATCTTCCCGAAATCTCTTTTACTAACTTCTAATGCTTAGTTCATTAATTTTCATTTTTTTCCATTAAAAACATAGGCATTTGTGGCTGAAAATTTTCCTTAATGCTGCTTTACCTGTATCTGGCAAATTCAGAGGCATAGCATTTTTGTTCCCATTCACTTCAAAATATTATCTGTTCTCTACTAGCATTTCTTTGATCCACTGGGTATTTAAAAAATTCCTTAATTTCTACCTTTTTTTTTTTTTGAGACAGAGTCTCACTTTGTTGCCCGGGCTAGAGTGCCATGGCATCAGCCTAGCTCACAGCAACCTCAAACTCCTGGGCCGAAGCGATCCTTCTGCCTGACCCTCCCGAGTAGCTGGGACTACAGGCATGTGCCACCATGCCCAGCTAATTTTTTCTATATATATTTAGTTGGCCAATTAATTTCTTTCTATTTTTAGTAGAGACGGGATCTTGCTCTTGCTCAGGCTGGTCTCGAACTCCTGACCTTGAGCAATCCGCCTGCCTCGGCCTCCAAGAGTGCTAGGATTACAGGCGTGAGCCACTGCGCCCGGCCAAAAAAATTCCTTAATTTTTAAATACATAAGTTTTTTGGTTATTGTTACTGATTTTAATTTATTTGTATATAGTCAAAGAACATACTGTTATGATTTTAGTACTTCTTCATTTGTTGGGACTTGTTCTATGGTCCCGTAAATGGTTAATTTTGTCATTGTTTTGTGTGTACTTGAAAATAATTATTTTTATTCTCTAATTGTTGGGTGTAGTGTTCTATAATTGTCCATTAGTCAAGGTTGTTAAAATGTTCTTTATCCTTAATGATTTTTGTCTGCTTGTTTTAATGGTTACTGATTATTAAAATATCTTACTTTGAGAATAACTTACCTTTTTTCCTTGTAGATTTGCTTGAATTTGCTTTAAATGTTTTGAAGGCATGTCATTAACATGTTATTAACATTTAGAATTGTTTCTTTTTGTTTCTTTCTTTTTCTTTTTTTTTTTTTTTTGAGACAGCATCTCACTCTGTTGCCCGGGCTAGAGTGTTGTGGCATCAGCCTAGCTCACAGCAACCTCAAACTCCTGGGCTCAAGCAATCCTCCTGCCTCAGCCTCCCATGCAGCTAGGACTGCAGGTACACACCACCACGCCCGGCTAATTTTTTCTATTTTTTTTAGTTGTTTGGCTAATTTCTTTCTATTTATAGTAGAGACAGGGTCTCGCTTTTACTCAGGCTGATCTCAAACTCCTGAGCTTAAGCAATCCTCCCGCCTTGGCCTCCCAGAGTGCTAGGATTACAGGTGTGAGCCCCCGTGCCCGGCCTAATTTTTTATATTGATATTTTTAGTTGTCCAGCTAATTTCTTTCAATTTTTTTAGTAGAGATGGGGTCTCACTCTTGCTCAGGCAGGTCTTGAACTCCTGAGCTCAAACGATCCGCCCGCCTCGGCCTCCCAGAGTCCTAGAATTACAGGCGTGAGCCACCATGCCTGACCTAGAATAGTTTTGTCTTCCTGCTGAACTAAACCTTTTGTCATCATGACTAGTTCTCCTATTTTCTAACAATGCTTTTTTGCCTTAAGGTTTTCATTGACTAATGTTAGTATACCCACATTGCTTCTTTAAGTTATTGTTTACATGGTATATCTTTTTCTATGCTTTTACTTATAACATTTCTGTTTTCTTGTGTTTTGTATGTTTCTCTTTTTACATAGATATATTTAAGTTAAAAATACTTTTGATAATCTTTTAGCTTAAATCTTTTAATTAGAACTTTTAGTCCATTTATATTTAGTGTATTTATATTTATTAATTTTCTATATACTTTCTATTTGTCCCATATGATTCAGGTTTCTCTTTTGTTTCCTTTTTTCTTTTATTGTCTTCCTCTTTGGGATTTTTAAAATTATTCCATTTTTCTGTTAGTTTAGAAATCACATACTTTTTCTTTTTACGATTCTTTTAATGGTTATCCTATTGATTACAATGTGCAGTATGCATTTTCTCTTATCCCTAATGCTTGTGGTGGCTGAGTTCTTAATCAGCAATCTGTGCTTTTCTTGCTGTGTATGTGTACTTACTGTGGTCAGTGTGGAGGCTTCTTCATGTCAATCTGATGGGCATCACTCCAATCATTTTACCCCCTACTATACTATCTACCCAAAGATGTCTATGTGGCAGGTTTTAATGAAGGATTTAGGCAGCAGAGGGGTATTACCTCTTGAGGAAACAGAGAAAACACCTTAAAGAGGAACTTTAGATACCTTTGTTCTTGAAAGTTCCTTGATTATTTTAACCTTGGGAGAATATTCTCCAGTTGCCTCAAATATTATTTTTGTTCATTCTAAACACAGAAATCAAGCCTCATCTTTATTATTGTACTGCCCATTTGTGAGTATTCCTAAACAAATGGTAAAAATCACATGACTACTAAGTATTTACTATGAGCAAATCATTCAGTCTGTCAATCAACAAACATTTATTGGGTTTCTACTTTATGCTCAGTACTTTCTAGGCAGTAGAAAGAACTGTGCTTAACACTAACCATGTATTATCTAATTTAACCCTTATAGTAGTGACATGCGATAGGTACAATTATGACTGCTTTTATGCAGATAAGGAAACTGAAGCTTAGGGAGGTTAGGTTCCTTGCCCAACACTCTTCTCTTCCTGACAAGTATTCTGTTATGTGTTTTGAATTAATGTGTTTTCTTTCCACTAAATACTGGAATCAAATGAAATAATGTATGTAAACCATCTAGTTTATCAAATCAAAGTTGCTCAATTAATGTTAGTTCTTTGTAAATTGAAACAACAATAACAACAGCAAAAGAAACAAAACACGAAGACTGTTGTAACCACTTGATTCTAACAATTTAATGAATTGTTTTCAGAACAAAGGGGGAATAAGCATACCAATGAATACTTCAGTAGGGGAGTCTAAGTGCTTCATTGATGCATTAGCTCTGTAAACCTTTGGGGTGGGGATACAAAGAAGAGGAAGATACATCCTCTAGTCTGGAGGACTGCACTGCCAGCCCAGCCCTCTTCATAGCAGTGGGGCACTTACTGGTTACTTGGCACTGAACCCAGCTCTACTTGCATGTTCTTACTTAATCCTGAGAACAGACCCATGGCAGAGGTATTTTTTTCTTTTAGATTAAGAATCTGAGGCCCTTAAAAAAAAAAAAAAGAATCTGAGACCCAAGAGTGTCAGTTACTTGTTCCTCTTTCTCTACTGTAGGCCCCACAAAGGCCTATGGTCTGATTGGGTTTTTCCCAATGCTTATCAACCCTTGAGTCTGTGGTTAGTGTGTGGGCTGGAGCTAGGCTGGGTTGAGGAGTTGCTCTGGTTGCTGCCAGATGAATGGGAATACAGGCAGAGTGTCTTTTTGGACAGGAATGGGCAGTGAATAACCAACCTTTTGTGGTTGCTTGGGGTCTGAATGAACCAGTTTTTTGAGTGCATCCCTAGGCTCTCCCATGCAAGCAGAGCCGTTTATTACCCAGTGAACCTGTTCCACATCTAGAACCACTCCATTGTCCAGGTGGCTTTGGACTTGGAGATGAAGTTCCCTGTGGAAAGCAGGACTGAACATCTACCACGAACTCCTACAACCTCCAGGGCTTCCTTCCTCCTAGGTGGACCTGGGTGAAATGGGAGAAGTTGTGGAGGGGCCTTTGGTGCCTCATCTTCCTGATCCTTAGGATCTGAAGCTGGTGGTCCCCTTAAAGGGCTGAGGGTCTATTGTAATCCTCTCTGAGGCGATTTGGGTGGAGAGGGACGGCATGGTGTAGTGGAACGGGTCAGAACAACCAGGGTTTGAACAGGGGCCCTGGCAGACTGGAGCACTCCCCTCTCAGAGTCTGTTTGCTCCCTTAAGATTCTCTATCCTGACGACATGGAGGTGTTTTAAGTCCTGTAAGGTTCTGTCCCATGGTACAGTGGGGGTTGACTGCCCTGCTCTCAGGGTTCGGAGGTCAGTAAATTAGGCTGGGGAAAGGTGAGTGAGGCCCTCCTCTTGGGAGAATGGAGAAGCTCCTCTCTGAGTCCCTTTAGACAAACTGTGAACTCCTTCCAGGGCAGGTGCTCTGGGAGCACCCACTGTGGGCCTGGACCCTGCTGGGTCACAGATTCCAGGAGCTCTGGGTGAAACCTACAAACAAAAGGGGATCCCAGTGATGTAAATCAGACCAATGTGCAAAAGTAGACACCGTCAACATGCATATATTGAGCACCTGCTGTGTGCATCTGGGGAAAATATTGCTACAGAAACAGGCAGAGCACATATGGAAAGCTATGAACTGTATCAGGTAGTTGGGGGGTGGGAGGAGCTGGTGCATTTGCATTGGGGGAGGGGTGATGTGTGGGTGGAAGTGGGGATAGCATGGTGGTGCTCCTCAGAAGCTGATTCCTGTGTGGCATTAGGGAGTGGCAAGAAGCTAGAATGTGCAAGGTCAGGAGGGTGCTTGCTGTGACCCAAGAACCAGGTGAGGAAAGCTGGGCCAGGCCGGCAGCACTGGGAAAGAGAAGGTGTGAGGAAGGCAAGGAATTTGAGAAGAGCAGGAAACTGGTCATGGTTGCCTGAACAGAGGGAGCAAGAGCGAGGCCAAAAGAAAATTCCCACGTGTGTCTGGGTGTTGGGAGAGAGGCAGAGCTGACAAGGCCAGCTGGGCCAGCCCGCAGTGAGAGGGTGGGACGGGAGGTGCTGAGAGCACTTGCTTATGGGCCAGGGGGTGTCTGGCTCATCTCAGAGCTTCTCACAGGCCAGGTGACAGAATGCAGAGTCCCCTGGGATTGGGACACTGCGTGGCAGAGTGGGACCACTCTGGCTTTGGTCCGGCCTCGCCACACCACTTGTAGCTGTGTGACCTCGGGAGCAGCTCTTACCGTTTCTGAGCCTGACCAGATCAGCTTCCTCCCCTGACTTTGAGACAGTAATTGCAGCTGCTGTAGTCCAGTTTGTCCCGTTTACCAAAAAAGGACAGACAGAAAGGAGCTGCGACTGGACTGAGCCCAGGGAGGGCAGTCCCATTTTACAGGCTGGAACGCTGGCCTCCCTTACCCAGCTGGCCTCTGGTCCCGGCTGTGGGTCCTCCGTGAGGATCCACGTGCTGTGCTGTCGGAGGGGCCTCGCGGCCTTGTGGTGGCTGCTCCGGGTTCCCTATCAGCTGTTGACATACAAATGCCCTGGTAAGGAAAATATTTCCATTCTTTTGTAACAGCATTCTCAGGCCTGCTTAATCATATTTTTCTTTGTCTTTAAAAACAAGCTCCTGTGTGGTTTTCTATCTTGCTGTTCTTCTGAGGGTGTTCTAGAACTGAGCCTCACTAGTACTTCGTGCCTTTCCATTGTGTCACTGCCCTCTGGCTACTGTAGATGGGGACAGGGTGGGCAGATGCTGGGCCGCTCCAAGTGCTTCACACCACACTCAGTACTTTATATGCAGGGATCTCTTGTTAACCTCACTCCTACTTTGGGACACATCAGTCACCTTATTTTGCAGAAGAAAATGATGTTCAGAAAGGTTAAGTATCCTGCCCAAGGACACACAGCCTTGGTAAAGCCAGAGCTTGAACCTGGGAATTCAAGCCAATTTGTCCTCCAAGTCAGGGATTGGTCTGTTGTAATAATAAATCCACTCTGCTCATACCCTGGTCCAATCTTTGGTACCAGCCTGCTGTAGTGTCCTCAAGCAAGTCCCTTAAAGTCTGTCCTCCTTATATCTTCTGGATGTGACAGCCTGTTGTGGAAATGGGGGAATGAGGATGATAGTGATTGTTGACTGACTATATGAGCCATTGTTCGATTCTTTGAAGGGTCTGCTCTCTGCCTCCTGATGCTCTAGTCTCTCCAATTGTTAGTGTCCTCACTGACTTTGCCCTCAAGAGGGCCTCCACAAAGATGTGCTTATTGTTGGACTTTTGTTGCTGTTGGTCCTTGATCCCACGTGCTGACGCTGAGTTGAGACTGGCGGAAGAATCTGTAGAGGTGTTTGCTGGAAGCTGAGGGACTGCGTGGGCAGGTGGGAAGAAGAGGGACATGTTGCTGTGTGCCCATTGCATGTGGCCTGTTGAATCCTCTCAGCATCTTTTGAGGGACGCACTGTTACTGCCCCCATTTTATAGCGGAGGTGACCTGAGGGCAGAGGGCCAGCGGGCGGCGTGGGGCCTGCACACAAATGCAGGTGTGTACACGGTGGCGCCAGGGCTCTCTCCACCCTCCTGCAGCCTCAGTCAGTGCCTGCGGAGCGGCGGCGGGGACCCTGGGGGCTCACTCGGCTTCTGGTCCGTGACCACATCCGTGAAAGGTGGGAGGGGGTCATGTCAGAGGCTCTTGAGGGTGAGGGAGAGGCATATCTGTGGTGTTGCTCTACCCAGTGGATTTGGAGGGGCTGGGCTTGGGAAACCTTCAGATGGAGAGAAGCAAATTGCAGAGCTGTGTGGGGGAGCCTGAGCCTGGGAACCCAGCCCCAGGGCAGCCCCCTCACTCTGTGGTCTACAGCAAAAGTCCTTCCTTGTCTGGCCTTCGTGTCCCCAGCGGCAACATATGGGGTCTGGCCATGCTGCCCTGTCCTGAGGTTGAGTTCTCTGAGCTCCAGCTTCTTCTCTGAGCACCCCCCGCATCCTGACAGCCCCTCTGGAGCCTGCTCCCCATCAGATGCTCCTGTCTGGAGACAGGTAGGACAGTGGAGAGCCACTCTGTCCTGCTGCCTCTGCCACCAGAGCCGCCTTTATGTGGCTGGTGGGGTTGACAGGGGCAGGAGTTCTGTGGAGGGTGTGGAGGGGAAGGGGGTATCTATTGCCATGTAGAGTTCCTCCCTGCAGCCTCCGTCTCTTACTGAGGGAGCCCAGGCTTGCCCTTCACTTTGGGGTCCCCCCCGCCTCCCCTCCTTTGGTTTTGACATGGCTGGTGAACAGCACTGACCACTGTCCCAAGCTGGGAAGAAGAGTTGGTGAAAAGCGTGTGAGCTATCTACTTTCTTCACCCCTGCCCGTTATTCTCAAGGTCTCTTGATTGTGAGGCCAGGCCCGGGGCCTTGACTGGCAAGATTAGCGCAGGAGGTGGTGGTTCCCTCCTGCTCTGTGGGGATCGCCAGGCCTGCTTTCCTTCAGCCTGTGACTGCGGGCGTGAATGTGCCCCACAGAGAGTCTGGATGGGGCCCTCCAGGAAAGCAGCCCTGGGCTAGCAAAGGGTTAGAAGTCAACAGGCCTGTGTTTGAATCTCCGTTGTGTGTGTCCTTTGGCAGGTTACTCGGTCCCTCTAGCCACAGCCACCTCCTCTGTGAAACGTGATCTCACTGCTCACCCCTTGGTGTTGCTGTGAGGACTAAGCGGTCCCGGGCCCTGTCCTGGCAGGTGTTGCTATGAAGTGGTGAAATGGGTCTTTGTGAGTGGTCCCTCGCTTTGTGTGCCCTTGCCCAGCACCCTCCTGTTCACTCCCCAGAAACCCCATCCTCACCTTCACCCAGAGCCACATGCACGCTTGTCTTCCTCTCCCATGTCCCCATGTCCAGTATCCTTTCTTCCTTTTGCAGGGTCCTTCTCCAAGATGTCCTCTGAACTCGCTATGACTTGGGAAAGCAGTTGGCCAAATTCCTGCCAGTATGTGATAGCTGCTAGCATTCTAGAGTTCAACTCTCCTGTGGGTATTTGTAGCTTAAAAACATTTTTTTTTTAAACTTTGTTTTTCTTGAGTTTGGGTCTGGCACATAGTAGGTGCTCAGTAGAAGTTGACTGAATAAATGAAAGGCCCTAAGGAGTAGTGTTCTAGTGGTGGAATTTCAGTCCTGTATTCGTGCATTCAGGCTCTCTACAGACATTTATTTTGTGAGCTAGATACTGGGGTGGCTAAAACAGCCACAGTCCTTGCCCTTGTGGAGCTTCCAGTGTTGTGCGGATAGTCAGATAATAAGCAAACAAACACATTTCTTTCCTTTCTTTCTTTCTTTCTTTTTTTTTTTTTTTTTGAGACAGAGTATCACTCTGTTGCCCTGGGTAGAGGCAGTGATGTCATCATAGCTCACTGCAACCTCAAGTGCTTGGGCTCAAGCGATCCTCCTGCCTCAGTCTCCTGAGTAGTTGGGACTATAGGTGTGCGACACCATGCCCGGCTAATTTTTTCTATTTTGGGGAGAGATGGGGTCTTGCTCTTGCTCAGGCTGATCACATTTCTGTTTATAAACTGTTATAAATTCCTTGGCCAAAAGAATATTACAGATCCTATGATGTGGTGTAACCGGGAGTCCTAATTAAACTTAGGGGATCCTAATCCCACTTAGGGGAGGGATTTGGGAAGACCTCTCAGAGGAGCTAAACTAAGAGGAGGAGGAATCAGGGCTGGGCAGGGAAGATGGCTTGAGGGCCTTCCTGGGCCCTGTGGCACTCCTCCCAACAGGACAAGGCCTGCAGCCTGTGCCCCAGCTCTGCCACATGGTGACTCCACCCCGGGAACCCTCACCGTTGACTGTCATCCACCTCTGCAAGCTCCAGGGGTTAATGCCCTGACTCCCAGTGCTGCTGCCGACTGTCACCTCCAGACAGTGCACCGGCGCCCCACCACAGGCCTCCCCAAGTCTTCAGGCCACGCATTCCGCTCTCGCCTGCTGTGACCTTCCCAGCAAATGGCCATGATGCTTCAGAAGAAGAACAGGTCGTCCTCCACCCACCCAGGGGCTTTTGAAGCACTAGTGGTGTCTGGCTTTGATTGCTGTCCTAGATAGCCAGATTCCACTCAAAGTTCAAACCTCTTTGTTTATGCCAAAGCGGAGATACTTTAGACAACAGACCGTTACTTGAAAATGCATGTCTTCTTCACAGCCACCTTAGCGTTTAGCCAGGCATCACTGGCAGAGTGCCCAGGGCCTAGGGCCTCTCCCAGCCCCTAGGGCAGGCTGTTTGCCATCTCTGCACACACGGCTCCTCTGCCCTTTAGGCTCTTCCTCTTGCTCACCTGTCATAGCCTGTGGCTGCGTCACTTCCTCCAGGAGATCTTCCAGGGTCTTCCCTGTTCCTGCCTGTGCTGCCTGTAGTCCCCCCTTTATGGAAGCACCACCCAGCTTGCTTACCATCTGCTCTCCTCCAGCCTTTGCCCGTCTTTCCATCTGAGTGGATAAGAGCTTGAGATTTGAGGCAGGTCTGGGTTTGAATTCCATTGTGACCACTTGCTAGCCTTGCAGGTGGTAAAACATGGTGACCACATAATTGATCATCACAGGTGGAATCCTTTCAAGAGTGAATTGGACAGCGATATATAAGCTGGGGCTTAAATATTTCCCACATAGATTTTGTTGGGGGAAGGAGCTGGTCTGGTCTAGTCTGGCTTGTGGTCACTTCCTGATGCACTGTGCTGGTCACTGGGGCTCCGAGCTGAGTGAGACTGGGCCCAGCGCCCTTGTCTTCTGCTTGATGCAGTGGAGTCTGGCAGTGCCTGCGTAGGGCAAGGGGGAGCTTCCCAAGTGCCCCTTCTGCTGATGGGATCAGGCAGGAGAGAGTGAGTGGAAGGGCAGGAGCTGAGTTAACACACATGCCAGTTGAGTCTGGTTAAGGGAGACTGAGGCACTGCAGAGAAAGCCGGGAGGCCTGGCGTATCCCAGAAACCACAGGGCTCCTGTGCCCGCTGTGGGCCATGTCAGACAAAAAGACCTTTGGCTGTTTCAATTTCCAGAGGTCAGGAGAAAGCCAGGCAGGCACCGGTCCCTGACTCTAGGGGGTCTGAAGCTGCTTGGCCTCCTACACACTAATGAGGTGGGGCTCCCTCAGTTTTCAGTCCTGTGGAGTGATATTCCCAAGGCCTCAGTCTGGGTTTCAACCTGTCCAGCGTCCGGGGGCTGTGCCCAAGGCCCAGGGCTTCCTCTGACCCCCATGTCCTGATGCAGAGCAGACTGAGCCTGATCTTGAAGAGTTATCAGTGGGAAAAGCTGCCACCCACGACTGTGGGAGTCAGAAGTGGAGGAGAGGGCAGTAGGATCAGCCAGCGTCTCCCAAGTCTTCAGTCACTGGGAATGCCTTTAGCCTGGGCCAGGAGGGAGGCTCAGCGTGCCCCCAGGCAGGTTTGCCTGCTGTCTCCGTCACCTGGCAGCCAGATCTGAAGAGACCACTCGGAGGACTCTTAGAGATGGGGGCACACCCAGAGAATGAAGTTGGGAGGATAAAATTTTACTTACTTCTGCTCATCTCCAAGGCGAGCTCTGTCCCGCAGTGGCTATCCCTGAACACTCTGTGTCATTCCCACCTCCATGTCTTAGCAGTGGCTGTACCATCTACCTGAAATGCTTTCCCTTTTCTGCTCCTCCTCCAAGGCCCAACTCCAGGCCTGTCTCTCTGGGAAGCCTTTATGCCTTTCCCAGCCCAAAGCCTTTTTCCACCTGGAGTTCCTCCTGGAATGTGTGCCCATGGCCTGTGCAGGTCCCTCACCATTCCATGTGGGTCCAGCATCCCCAAACAGGCAGGAGCCTCCCGCAGCACCAAGACCGATGCCCACAGCAGTGATCAGGGACCAGACCCAGTGCTGAGTACAGCATATGGGAAGCCCCAGGATCAGAGGGGCCACAGGCCGAGCTGTGGGCTTGGCGTATCCTCAAATGGGCCCTCCCAGAGGTGCCCACACACCCTCAGGCCTGAATGCTTGGAGGTACCATGTTGTTTTTATTCTACCTGGCATTTGTTACTCAACCAGTTTGCTCTTGGGGGTGGGTAGCAAATGTCGACTGAGTGCACTGCAGAATGAACCCACCCTTTCCTAGTTGTTGAAAGGGACTGTTTGTCCTTCTGGCTCTGTGCTTGCACAGCCCCTGTTGTGGCATCCGTGGCATCAGGCTGGCCAGCTGCTCTGCCCTCGAGATGGTGGTCAGATCACAGGAATGAAGAGCAACCTTGGAGAGTCATGCTCTGGTTTTTAGAATTCAAGGTTTCCAGTACAATTCAAGGGAATTAGATTGCCCTATATGGGTCAAATCTGTGCACAGTCTCATGATTGTTCTTTTTTTTTTTTTCTGGCATTTATCGGCTGCCTCTTATTCATTGCCTTAATTTCCTTCCAAAAGACAGCTATACTCATTTGAGTTGGGCCCCAAATGTCAAAGTACACATTGGGCTCTGCCATGTGCCAGGCCATACGCCTGAGTATTTACTCATGCAGCACGTGTCCTGATGTCCAGCAGCGGGCCAGCCAGGATCAAATGAGCTCCCAGAGCCCCTCAGTGCGCTCACCTGAGAAGTGCTTAGTGGAGGAGCCATTCTTGGCAGGGCAGCCAGTGCGTTTCCTAGCTTAAGCACTTCAGGAGCACCTGGAGCTCAGACCATCTGTACCCTGATCTCTAACCCCCTTCCTAACTCAAGAGTGTTCCCCTATACTGCTTGCCTCAAGTGTGTAAATATGTCAGGCAACCAAGGAACCCTGGTCTGACCCACCTGGAGCATGACCTTCTCTCCAGGCCTCACTTTGTAGCAGTAGATGGTGGTGATGGATGTGTCCATTTGCAAGGCCAGCAGAGTGGTGGTTTTATTCTATTTCTGCTGCTGTTCCTCCTGGGAATGCCCCCAAAGTCTTCTTACTTTCAGTATACACTTCAGACTACTTAGAGGAATCTTGTCAACTGCTTTTGGAAAAGGGAGAGAAAACCACATTCCAAAGGACACATGCCTCTCTTGATATCAAAGTTTGGAAGGTTACCTTGGTTAGATTTCAATTGCAGAGTTGAAGATATTTCACTCTACAATGTTGTAAAAGCCTTAAAAAAACCTCTTATGGTATGTTTCTAATTTAAGATTGAAAAAATATTTCTATTGTGCCATATATAGAGTAACCTAAAACCTAATAACAGCTCCAAATTAGGGTTGAACAGAATGGTTTGAATTAAGTTCAGGTAGAGGCGAGGACGCCGTATCTGTCGGCTGGGGCTGCCAGCTCTCGGGCCAAAAGGCAGGTTCAAACTGGGAGACTGGACCTGCCGAGTCTGGAGAGGAACCATCTCCCCTGCCAGATTCCGACGCTCTTGGCCAGTGGCCCACGGGGCTCTGATACTGTTGGCACCTGCCCCCAGCCCAGGAAGGGCCTGACTGTTGCTGTTCATGTCATCTTGTTTGCTTTGCAGGTTTCTCACTGGGGCTGAGTTTATTAGATTTGCTGGTTATTTCTTTCTGAGGTGCCTGCCAGCCTTTGCCTAGCTGCAAAGCTTCCCTTTGAGAAGCTGTTTGTGTCCTGGGCCCCTCCCGAGGAGGTGATTGCATGAGCGTTTGAGCTGAGGTTGGGCTTGCTTGCCTCAGTGTCCCGCGTCCCATTCGGAGTCTGGAAAGCAGCATGTGCTCAGTGCATGAAGCCTGCCCTTCTTCCAGGTGCAGCTTCCCACAGGCTGGTTGATGCTGGGAGTCCCGACTTTCTTATGGGGCCGGAGGTGATTTGGTGTGGGGCAGAGGGGAAGGGGAGGCAGGATGATTTGCACAGATGGCTCTCCTTTGCCTGCAGGCACCTCACTGCCATGGCCGTGGCCTCCAGCCCAGACCGCTCCCTGTTCCCACTTCCCAGGCTGGCCTGATGTTAGAGGCAGCGTGGAATCAGACAGACCTGGGTCCCAGGCCGGCTTCCTCTACCTACCTGGTGGCTTCAGGCGAGTCCTCTGTGATCTTGAGGGCCCTCCTGGTGAGATAGGCATCTCAGAGCCTGCCTCACACCCTGCTGTGTCACTGAGAAGAGACAGGGTGTAGGTACAGTGGCAGGCTCCTCATGGGACCTGCTGCCCGCCTGCCTCCTCTCTACTCTGAGAGATGCTCGTGTGCCGCTGCCCACGCTCTTCCTCTGAGCGGCTCCTCTGCCCATTCCCCTGTCCTGGCTGGTGTGGCTGTTGCCCTCTCACCTGGGCCCCTGGCGTGGTCCTGGCCTCCTCCTGGCTGGAGTCTGGGGCCTAGGAGAGGTGGGACTGGGGGAGGTGAGTGGATGGGGAGCCAGAGGCAGGGGTCTGGGTAGCCATGGAGCCACTGCCCCTCTGGGCTTCCCATCACTGGAAAGATGAGAGGATACTGAGAAGGGGCCCCTACATTCTAGCAAAGTGCAAGGTACAGCAGGGTGCAGAGTTCGAATGAAGCTTGGTGATTAGGGGAGAGGCTTGGCTGACACGGCAGTCGGGATTGTGGTGGATGGAGAGAGGGCCTGAGCAGGTGTTGGCAGCCACTAGAGAGCACCATCTCAGGGTGAGGGTGGGCCCAGGGCTCCATCAGACCTGGCATCCAAGCCCCTCCCTGTGCCCCTAGGCACCTGTGGAGCCCTGAGACCCACAGCAGGAAAAGGCCTGCCCTGGGTAACACAGGCCATTCTGAAGCCTCATCTGAAGCTCCTTTCCCCACGTTGCAGGCATGAGGAATGGCCAGGTCTTCATTTTCAAGCACAAGCAGGCTGAGTGGCCAGAAACTATGCTTGGCCTGGGGTGTCATTTTCCCCATGCTGTGGCCTCAGGAATACTCTCTCTTCTCCTCCTGTTCAACCTCGGCAGTCTCCTGGGTTGCAGGGCCTCCTTGTCCCCCGGTCTCCTTACAAAAGCCCTCCATGCACAGAGGGTCTCCCAGCCCCTGGGGAAAGTCTCTTTTGTGGAGGAGGGATGCTCCTCTTAGAGTCCTTTGCCATGATCAGCAGCAATATTTCTGTTGGGTTACACTGGCTGGAACACCTGAACTTGAAAACATTAAGCCAAGACAGATCTTCCTACAGGCTCTAAAAGGCAAGGAGAGGTTCTGCTGGTCAAGAGCCTAAGTCATATTTAATTATTTAAAATGATACTCTCCCCCCTGCCAACCCCACTGAGGAGGGATGGGGCAGAATTCCCAGTCGATGGGGGAGGAGACCTATCCTGGCCTCTGGCAAATGGCCATTCTGACCGCCTCAGAGCTGTAACCTTCCTGGGTGCTGCTGGATCTCACGCTTGGACCTAGGCTGGAGTACAGTGGCGCTATCATAGCTCACTGTAACCTCGAACTGCTGGGCTCGGGGGATCTTCCTACCTCAGCCTCTTGAGTAGCTGGGACTACAGGTGGGCACCGCTATGCTCAGCTCTTTTTTTTATTTTTATTTTTTTTTACTTTTTGTAGAGATAAGGTCTTGCTATGTTGCCCAGGCTGGTCTCAAACTTCTGGCCTCAAGCGATCCCTTCTGCCTTGGCCTCCCAAAGTGCTGGGATAACAGGTATGAGTCACTGCTCCTGGCCGGCTAGGTTTTTTGAGCCATAATGGACAGAGACCCTCTGAAAGTTGCTGTTTAATCCTCACAACAGCCTAGTCATGAAGGCATTCTCCCATTGTACAAAAGAGTAAACTGGCGTTCAAATGTGAGAAACTGCAAAACTGGGGCATATCTGAGCCAGAATCTAGTGCAGCCTTGCCCACATTGTTCAGAAATGTGTGTGGGAGTCAGAGACAGCATCCTCGGGTAAAACGGCCTGTAGCAGGACCCCAGGGGCAGGATTTCACATGGCTGAAGGCAGAAAGCAGGATTTTACGTGGCATGTGTAGGAGATGGGGGTGGCTGCAGAGGTCATTTAGCCCTGTGTGCAGGTGGGAATTGAGTGGAGTGGTGACAGATCCCAAGGTGGATTCTCATATCGTCAAGTCTTTTGTATCTTTTTCCATAAGAAACAACCACAATCTTCAGGAGCCTGGATCTTAAGACTGTCTCCCTGGGCTTCAGCTGGGAAACCTCTGAGGGTAGGACGGACCCCGGCCCCCACCAGATGGCACTGTTGCAGGTCGTTTTCACCCAGGAGCTCTTCTCAGGGTGTGTGTGAGTGTGCACACATGAATACCTGAGCTTGTCAGGGAGCGTGGGTGTGACTGTGTAGAGTCCGTGTGTGTGTGTGTGTGTGTGTGTGTGTGTGTGTGTGTGTGTGTGTGTTGGGCAGCCCTGGGTTGGGTCTTGCAATGCCCTAGCCCACCCTTTGTGCTGCTGCTTCTTTGGAATTGTTTCTTAGTTTAGAAGTTCTGTTTCTGAGACATCTTCCATGGCTTCCATGGGTCCTGGGATGTGGGTACTAGATGCCAGGGAGTTCTGGAGTGACCAGACAGGCCCAGCTCTCCTGATGGCCCAGGCATCTGTGGGAGGCTGGTGAGTGTCCCTGAATTCCAACCCCAGAGACAGTGCAGAGCCCCGGCAGGCCCCACACTCTGGGTGAACAACATTGGGGGATTTCAACTGGGGGCTCGTAGGGCCTTGAATGTTTCTAAGGCAAATAAACTTTATTTTGCATGTCAACTCTGGCTGGTCAGTATTAGCTGTTGGAGTACTCTGCTGAGGAAGCATCTGAGGCTGGGTCTGTTGTCCGAAGGAAAGCATGCTGTTGTCAACCAGGGATATCTGCCAGAGGCCTGGGGCAAGAGTAGCACCCATGATATGGATTTTTTCCTGATGTAAATGGTCACTTATATATGAGAATGAACCTGTATGTCAGATAATCCTAGATGCTTAGGATTTTAGAAATTATTCAACTAATTCATTTATTTCATAGGTAGAGACACTGAGGCCACATTGACAAAATGAGTTCCCAAGGCCACTGGCTACTAGTAGAGAGAAGACTAGAAGGCGAGTCTCTGACCAGTGCCAGTGTCCTTCTGGACACACCCTGCCTCTCCAGTTGGTCTGGTTCCATGTTCAAAATAGGTCCCAAATAATAGATGAACTTTTTGGGATCTTTACACACGGCTGCCAAGAGAAAGTCTCTGAGGCTGGGTTTATCTCAAAAGGAAAGACAGATCATAAGGCTGAATCTTGGAGAATAAATCTTAAGAGAAAAGAAAGGAAAGAAACTGGGTTCTGTGTATTTGAAGGAGAACACAAATGCACTGACATAGATACGGTCAAGGGTGGCAACTCCGGTTAAGTCCAAAGAAGCAGGCTGAGCAAAAGCGGGAAAGCCTGAGGTCAGGTGTAAGGAAGGCTTTTCTGAAGGTGCAAGGGCTGCCCAGGGCTGGGTCTGCGTGGGCCGCTTAGCATGCTCTTCTGCACAAGGCGACCCAGTGGGAAGCAGCAGAGTCCTGCTGAGTAGGACAGGTTCTCAGGAGTTGCAGTGAGGAGCTGCAGGTTGAGGGCCAGCTCCATCCCACGTTAAGTGTACCATACATACGCTGTATCTTGGCTTTGCTTTTCCTACCTGGCGTATGGAGTTGGCCACTGAGCACTTCATGATGCAGTGAGAATTGAAGGACATAATGGCTGTCAGTCTGTGTGGGAATAAAGAGTTGATTTAAAAGCAAGAACCATGAGCCCTGCTTAATAGTCTTTGTTTATGTATGTGGGAGGGTGTTCACATGGGTGTGTATTGCATGTGGGAGTAACATTAAATTACTGAGACTGTCCTACTCCTACTGTGGGTAGCCAGGAGCTGTCTTAGGCACTCTATCTTGTTTCATTCTCCCAATAATCATAGGAGGTATATTATTAGCCTCATTTTCCAAAATAAAAATCTGAGGCTCAGGGAGATCAAGTGTGTCCAATAACACACACTCAGTAAGTGGCAGATTGCTTAATCCACATGCCTGCCCTCAAGGAGGTTGCAGTCTATAAATTAGTCTAAGGGAGGGCTGGCATGGGGTATCTTGTCCAATACCTTGCACTCTTTTCCAACTGTATGTATCACCTAGACTTAGTCAAGTGTCTTGGAGTGAATAAGGACTTAAAGTTTACCCAGGGAAGGTGGGGTATCATGCGCATGTGTGAGTGTGTGTGAGTTTGTATGTGCACATGCACTTTAGAAAATAGTGGCCAAAGTGGAATTCAGAATAGGGAGGGGGATCGTATTAGTCAGGGTTCTCCAGGGAAACAGAGTCAATAGGATGTGTGTTGCACTGCATGATATTTCATATTTCGTAATGATGGACTGCATGTATGATGGTGGTCCCATGAGATTATAATGGAGCCAAAAAATTCCTATTGCCTAGTGACATCAAAGCTGTCATAACATCGTAGTACAAAACATTACATGCTTGTGGTGATGCTGGTGTAAACAAACTTTTATATGACTGTGCTGTCAGTCATGAAAGTATAGCACATACATTATGTGCAGGACATAATATTTGATAATGATAATAAATAACTATGTTGCTGGTTTCTGTATTTACCATATTATACTTTTTATCATTATTTTATAACATACTCCTTCCATGTATAAAAAAAGTTAACTGTAAAATAGCCTCAGGCAGGTCCTTCAGGAGGCATTCCAGAAGAAGGCATTGTTATCACAGGAGATGACAGCTCCGTGTGTGTTACTGTCCCTGAAGACCTTCCAGTGAGACAAGATGTGGAGGTGGAAGACGGTGATATGGATGATCCTGGCCTGTCTGGGGGGCATCTAGTTTAGCCCAGTGGTTCAGAGAAGGACGTTTGAGACGAGGACATTGAGACAGTAGTCAGGGGAAGCTGTGTGTGTCTGAGTGTCTGTACATCCTTTGCAAAGGCCCTGAACAAGATGAGGATGGCCCAGCCAAGGCCCTGCACATGTTCAATGTGGTGGGAGCCTTGAGCTGCAGATAAAAGGCAGAAGGAGGTGGGACAGAGAGGCAGACTTTTAGCCTTGCAGGGTGCGAGGCAGGCTTGTGGGTGAGACAAGGAGTTCAGACTCCATCCTATGGGCAGCCATGTGGGCAGCTTTAAGTTTTTGAAAGCTGACAGTATGGAGTGGAGGGAGTGATGCTGTAGGGACCGTGAAGGGGGCTGTGGTGGTTACCGAGGTGACTGAGAGGACTGTGGCCATGGAGGTTGGGTTGAGGGGACAGAGCTAGATGCCACTGGTAGGATATATTGGTTGACTGGTTGAGTGTGCAGCATGGTAAGGAGTGAGGGGCCAAGGGTGACAGAGGCTTGGTCTCTGGTTTGGGGGCCAGTGGGAGGATGGCACTGCATTCATGGAAAGGCCACCACCTTCTTCAAGGGTGTTGGGCTCCCCTTCCCCGAGGCTCCCATGCTGCTCCCATGAGCCGCCTTGCTGTAACAGCCCATCACATGAACTTGAGCTTTCCTAGGATTGCTGGGTGCCTTTGTCAGCTCCTTGGCACACAGCCCCAAGGTCTGTCTGGGCCCCAGGGGCCTGGGAGCCTGGGCTCATAACTCTTCTTTGCCCTCTGGTTCTGGTGCCCCAAGGGCTGTTGCACATCCCAGGAAGGGGCTGACTTGGCTGTTCTCAGAGATCTTTTCTAAATTGCTACCTGCCATCTGGAGAGTCTTGAGATTGGCAGTTGCATGTCAGAAAAATCTGTATGGAGTGCCTACTACATGCCTGGCCCTGTGCTGGGTTCTGAGGGGGAGATGCGACAAGTTTGGAGTGAACAGGGAGGCTCTCAGGCAGGATGCACTAGGAGACCCATGGCTGACACCCAATGATCAGAAATGGGTTTATTTGGCAGCTTTGGGAAGGGAGAGGGCAGTGTGGACCAGGGGGCCAAGGAGGCCTCAGGTAGGAGGGGCAGCTTGAGTTAAGTCTTGTCCAGTGCTCATATGAAGGAAAGAGAGGTGTTGGCCATGATGGGGGAATGGCGGGAAAAGGCAGGGCCCAGGAGTGAGTGATGGGACTGGCATTGGTCTGAGTGAGTGTGCACATGTGTGCGTGTGTAAATTGCACAGTCCTAGCATTGCTTCTTTGTATATTCTTTTAAGTCTACAGTGTACAAATCATGCACATCTGGTTCTAAGGGGGCAGAGGGACAACTCGCACATCTTCCCTTTTGCATCACAGGTCGAGGCAGACAGCTTTGGGTTCACTTGGACCTTGGGTACAGCTCTTGTCACCATGCCGCAGACGAGAACAGGGGTGGAGAGTGCGGGGGACTCCTCAGCCTGGCTGATGAGAGCTGCTCACTCCCAACCCTGGGCTCCGTCTCTGTCAGGGCGCGGTAACCAGACTCTCTTCCCAAGGCCTCTCAGCCTAGGCCAGGCCTGCAGCACTCCCCTGTCACCATGGCAACCTCCCTGATCTGGGTACATTGGAGACCTCACAGAAGGACTGAAGTCATTAGGTGGCCAGTCAGGAAAATTGACAACAGGGGGCTCGTTTCCAGCACTGAGTCCATAGGTGGGGCATCCAGGTCCACTGTACAGCGCAGATGGCTGTAGGCAGCAAGAGTGAGCTGACACAGCCCATAGTAGTGGCAGATGGGAGGATAATAGGGAGGGTCCTGTGTCATTTCTGAGATGGGAGACAGTCTGGTCTGGGCCTGACAGGGTGGACTGCTCAGCCAGACGGCAGTTGTGTTGGGTTACATGCTGTGGCATTTCCTGTTTCCTGAGGCCCACCTTGGGCTCCCCTCAATATAGTGGCCAACAGTGTGGGCTTGTGTGGCTAGACTGGCCCCCAGGGCCTGCCTTAGGAGGGAGGCCAGAGGAGGGGTTGTGACATATCCAGCTTGCCTGCTGGGTAACTTGATTACTGGACAAGAGGGTCTTCTCGTTTGTCAAATTGGATCTTCCTTCTGGTTCCATAGTGAAGATTGGCCTGGCTCAGCTGTCAGTGGGCCGCCAAGCTTCTCTCCTCCCTGGGATGGCTGCCTCTGCCTCCTCCCGAGTCTCACCTGTTCAGTCCACTTTCCTCACTTGGGCTGGAGGCATCTTCCTAAGCCCACACCTGCAGTGAGTTCCTTAACGCTGGAGCCAGAGACCTGGTCTCCTCCATGGCCCCACCTCATCACCTTGTCACCTCTGAGCCTTTGCTCATCCCATCCCATCTGCTTGGAAACTCACCCCTCTGGCTCCTGCAGGAATCTGCCCCTGATCTTGCCTCTGTGCTGCCCAGAGCCTTAGTGCACACGTTTCTCATTGCCCTGATTGGGCAGTGCTGAGCTACGTTTGCCTGTCTGTCATCTCCTTGAGAGCAGGGCCTAGGGGTTTTCTGAACCAACCCATTGTGAGTGGGATGGGATGAACCCTCTGCAGCTTGTGACTGCTGAGCAGCCTGAGGAGGAGAACATTCTATGTCTCAACCTTTTGCTTCTCTTGAGACGTCTGGGCAGACCGTGCCACTGAAGGGCCAAGAGACTCAAAACTCACCCTGAAGTTGGAAGGCAGACGGTAACACTAATGAACTTCCACGCAGAGTGCCTGCCGTGTGCCAGCACTGCTTTCCAGTGTCTACTCATCTTACCTCTAACCCTCACAGAGCCCTGTGAGGCTGGTAGTGTTATAAACATTTCTTTGATGAAGAGACTGAGGTTAAGAGAGGTTACGTGACTTGCCCAGGGTCCCACAGCTGGTAACAGTTGGAGCAGGCGTTAGAATCCATGTTGGTGTCATCTCAAAGCCCGTTTCTTTCCATCATTTCACCTTAGCCCTTTGTAAGCCTGGCCTGTTGGAACAAGCCCTCTCTAGAAAGTCCATTCAAGCCTGAACAGCATGTGCTGTTTGTTTCTTACTCAGCATTCTGTCAGGGTCCCTGGCACGAGCATCTGACAACTCATGTAAACTCTCACAGGCGTGAGCCCTGACATCAGAGCCCGGCTCCTGCTCTGTTAGTGTTTCCTAATGGGTACTATCCCAGCAATCGCTTTAGAAATTGACTCTGGTGAAAAAACGTTTAATTACATAATGAATTACTCTCCGAGGAACAGGCCATTGTGTCATGGCTTGGCCACATGTGGGGCAGGGAGCTGGCTAAAGTGGAGTGTGTGGGATGAGTTGACATGTATCCCCCGCAGTGTGCCTCTGCATTTTTCCATGGTGACTGCAACATGGATTTTGGGACTTGAATGGCCCGCGGGGATAGCGCACGAGTATATGGGCCATGGGAAACATCTGCGCCATTTTGCTCCTAGTGGACCAGAGAAAGCTGAGTGCGTAAGAGGCCTTGTTTTGAAATGTGTTTTCAAAATAAAGGGTTTCATAACAACCTCATTTGCAGAAACAACTGCTGAGAGGAATAACTTCCTGGAAAGCAGAGGCCTCCATGACAGTTGGGATTTAAAAGGCCAGACCAAGTTACAAAACAGGTTTACCTAATTGAAGCTTACCAATGCTCTTTACACACACATGCCTGTGCATGTACACACACACACACACACACACGCACACGCCTCTCTCGGGCCTCAGGCTTCATTCATTGTTAGCTTCTGAGACTCTGCCCAGGACCATTGGGGCTTTGTTTCAAGGCCTGGGGCAATCTCAGGGGCTGAGGTGCACTCCCCATTCTCTTCCTGCCCCCAAGTCCTTGGTCTAAACAGAATGGCTAGAGGTAGCTCTAGCTACCGTGAGATGGATTACATGGCTCTGCCCTCTGGCCACAACCAATTGGAGACTTTGAGACTCAGGTGAAGGCAGCCCCGCAATCCAGTGAGAAGCTGCTACAGGATGCTGTCCAATAAACACTCCTTGGGTGAAGACACCAAGGTTCAGAGAGTTTACTCAGGATTTGGTGTCACGGCTGTGGGCCCAATCACATCCTCCCTTCTGTGTTGCCCAAGAGGGAGAGATGTGAGCAGAGAGGCAGAGAAGGCAGGAGTCTAGAGAGTTTGAGAAGCAGTGGGATAGCAGGACAGCAAGGACCATCAAGAGGGCAGCTGGTAGCCAACAGGCAGAGACTGAAGAACTCTGGGTTGTGAGAATGTCATAGCCATGGAAAAACCTCCTGATGGTAGTGGCCTCCTGACGGTAACTCCTGTTCTTCATGGGACCTAGTTGAGCACCTGCTTACAGCCTTACAATAAACACCCATCCTCTTTGGGTTGAATTTGATTGGTGACCTCATGAAGGCTATAAAAATGTTGATCTCTTAAAAGTAGAGAGTAGAATAGTGGTTACCAGAGGCTGGGGAGGGGAGGAAGAAGGAGGAGAGAGGAAGGGCTTGGCAAAAAAACAAACAAACAAAAAAAAGGAATACAACCCCTCCCTGCCCAAAACACCCACACATCACTGGAGAGCCTCTGAACCCATTTAGCTTCTTGCTTATAAGTGAACCTGCCCAGCCAAGGGCCTGCCCATGTTATTGCCTATGGAAGTGGTTCTTTTGGGCACCAGAGATAAGGAAAGAGAAGATTCTGCCAACAGGAGTTGCCAGCTTGGCACAGTCTCCCTTCCTGCCCCCCAGTTGGGTTTTTGGGTTAGGCAGGGTGGCTTTCGGACCATCTGCTCCCTTGTCAGAAGGAAGTCGGGGGGAGGGGCTCTGCTGAGGCTGGGGACGCTTGGCAGCCCCAGGAGACCTGGTTTCCAGGCCAGAAGAGTTTTCCACAGAGGTAGAAGGACACGGTTCTGCTTTGGATTTGGAAAGGGTCTTGCTGCATATTTCCAATGTTGGTTCAATGAAACTCAAAACTGTTTTTCCTAACGCTTTCTTCTCTTCATTTTTAAGTGACTCTGTATGCACAGAGTACATGTGCTTTTGATTCCTTTACCCTGAAATCATCACCCTTTCTCCCCTGAGAAATCCTGTGTCTCAGAATCCTTTGGAGACATTTGAGCACTTTCACCCCTTCTTAAAACCAGGACTCTGCATGCTGCTGAAAGCAAACGAATACAGAGGGGTTTCAATCAAGACGAAAGGCATTCCTCCCTGCCTGATCCCGGCGTGTTCAAGGCCAACCTAGCAGCAGCCACGTTCCCAGGAGGCAAGGCCTTGGAGAAATCAGTGCCTGTGTGAAGACATTGTAGGCTGAAAAGAAGAGCAATTGGTGTCAAGTTGTAAACGATTGTCAAGGGTCCACTCATGTATCACGTCCTTTGGCTGCAACATACTGTCTTCAGTCTCCCCAGCCTTGGGGATTGGAGGCTTGCGCCCTGCCTGCTGGCCCCACATTCTGCCCTCGGCAGGGGTTACAGGGGGGCCTCAGTGCTTGCCCTTCTCTTCTCATGTCTTCTCAGATCCTCTCCAGTAGCCTGGTGGCACTGGTGGTATGGCAGGGGTGCCAAGACAGGGCAGCAGAAGTGATGGGCTCTGCACACGGGCTGCAGGCAACTTGTCTGGGCCAGCTCTCGCAGGGAGTGGGAGAAGAGCGTGCTGCATTCATCCCGGCCAAGAAACAGGCTGTGCTCCTGAGATGCAGTGCAGTTCAGGGGTTGGAGGACAGGCTGCCTGAGGTCAAGTCCCAGCTTGGCCACCTACCAGCTGTGGGACCTTGGCAAGTTGCTTTTGTGTCTGTGCTTCTGCTTTACCACCTACAAGATGGGGATAACAAGCCCCCCCCGCCCCCCAGGCTGTGGTAACTGGGGATCTGTGAGTGTATTTGCTTTGCTTTACCTGCTTGGCATCTAGCAAACATGGTTGCTGTTATCAAGAATTCTGTGTACGTGAATGAATGATTTGATGTCCCAGATTTGCTTTAAAATAAAGAGGACTTGGGGAAGTGGTTGGGGTACAGATGAAACAGGCCTAGGCATGGGTTGATAACTGTTGAAGTTGGGTGATTGGTACACAGGGGTTCATTACACTACTTTTGTTTTTTGAAATTTTTCGTAATAAAAAGGAAAAGTTTCATAATAAAAAGTTATATATGTGTATATATAAATATTAATATATACATATATATGAGAGAATGATCTTTATAGCAGAGCTTCAGTAGGTATGGTATGTAGCATGCAGTGCACAAGTTGATTTTAAGTGGTGTGCAGGTGAACTTTTAAATTTAATAATTGTGTATGTAAAATCTAATTAATTATAGCAAGTGATATGGACTATGGTGATGCAAAAGGTTTCCTTTTAAAATAAAATCCAGTAGAAAAAGTGAGTCGATATTTGAGACGATAATGTGAATGGAGGAGATATATGGCTGTGGCAAATATTGTGGAGGTGGAAATTGAACTGCTGAAGCTTTGGGAACATCTCTGAAGTGCTGATGAGGAAGGGCTCAGGTTCATTACCCTGAGTGCGTGCTGTGGCAGGCTTATGGGGTCATTTATCTAGACAGTTCGTCATGGGGGTCACGGCAGCAAGAAGTGGGAACGGGACTGTTGGAGATGCACAGACCTCATTTCTTTCTTTTTTTTTTTTGAGACAGAGTCTCACTCTGTTGCCTGGGCTAGAGTGCCGTGGCGTCAGCCTAGCTCACAGCAACCTCAAACTCCCGGGCTCAAGCAATCCTTCTGCCTCAGTGTCCGAGTAGCTGGGACTACAGGCATGTGCCACCATGCCCGGCTAATTTTTTTCTATATATTTTTGTTGGCCAATTAATTTCTTTCTATTTTTGGTAGAGATGGGGTCTCGCTCTTGCTCAGGCTGGTCTTGAACTCCTGAACTCAAACAATCCACCCACCTTGGCCTCCCAGAGTGCTAGGATTACAGGCGTGAGCCACTGCGCCTGGCTCCAGACCTCATTTCTATCTGGACTCTGTCACATAATGGCTCTGTGGTATTGTGCAAATGACTTTCCTGCCCTGGGCCTCATTTCCTCAGCTGCAAAACTGGGGTGTTACTACACATCTTAAAATATTCTTGGGAGCATTCAATGAGATGATGCCTGCAGTGTGCCTGGCATAGTCCTGGCACATAACTAGTGCTTAATAAATGACAATAGACTCAAGAAACAAGTTGAAAAGACGAGATGAAGCCTCAGAGGCCATGTCCGAGGTCTGGGCATGATCCTCACAGGTTCAGACCTTATCCACAACAATTCTAATGCAGATGTGTTTTGTTCATTTTGCTGTTTCCATCCTTTGTGGCTCCTGAGAAATGGACAGGAGACAGGTAGGGGCCTGCTGAGAAGACAGAAGAGGGGACCTGTTGAGTGACATAGTCAACATGTCATTAGCTGTAGGATGTGTCCTGTGGCTCCTTGGCTTGTTCCAATAGCAGTGTTGGTAGGTTAGTAATTCTGTTTCTTGAAACAGTTCCCGCCCCAGTCAAGCCAAAATTTGCTGTCTATAATTCACTAATAACAGTTTTTATGGAGTGTTTACTGTGTGCCAGGGACCATGCTAAGTACTTCACATTCATTTTCTAATTTAACTACCATGACAGCCCTTAAAAGGAAGGTGTCAGCATTTCCACGTCACAGCTGAGGAGGCTGAGGCTGAGAGGTTGTAGTGTGTTCCCAAGGGTCTCACTGCAAGCAAGTGGCAGGACCAGGACAGAACCAGGGTGTGATTCCAAAGCCCATATGCTGGGTCATAGAACTCTATCAGCCCTCTGTCCAGTGGTCCTCTCTACTTCTAAAGAGTCCCCTTTGCCCCTCAGGACCAGCATATCCCTTCTCGCAGTAAGGAGACCCAGTCCTAGGATGGTGGCATGGGCTTTTATTAGGTCAACTTGTGGCTACAGCTGCTGGTGGGGAGGGCACCAGCCTGCAGCCTGGCTGCGATATGGCTTTTTTCAGTCTGGAGACCCTGTAGACATTTGCACTTAAAAGTGCAAGCTCTCTGCACATCTTCAGAGGAGAAGTAATGACAAGCAGGCTTTGAACATTTGCAAACTATATTTTTAGGTCACAAGGACCTTCCTTTTTTTATGTGAGATGGGGTGTAGGGATGGAAAACATATGCCTTGGTTTCTGCCATTTGTGCCTAGAATCCCAAAGATAATGGTTATTGGAGTTTCACAGTAGTCTGTTAACAGATTTTCAAATAATTTTCCATGAATCCAATTCTCTGCAGATACTCATAGGCATCTAGCATTTCCAAAGAAAAAACAGTAGCCCCTGTTTTAGATATGGTAATGTACATTAATTGAATTCACATACCTTCCGAATGGGGCCATCTCCTATACAGAAAAAAAATGTTGGTGCTTCCGGCAGTCATATTAGGTGATACTCAGCAGATATGAGGTATTATCACAAGTAAAGAGGCAAAAATACCAGCATTTACATGTTGCCTTCTTTTTTAGATTGTTTCCTTTAGGCTCTACACTTACTCCAAAGATACTGTCATTACTCCATGCTTTTGGGTGGCTTCCCCTAAGTGACTGCCTTTAGTAGCTATTACATGTTCATTTCAATGCCTTTGATTAAGGAAAATCTTTGTTCTTAGCAGCAGATTTGCCCTTTAGAAAGTCCTAAAGCTCAGACTGATGAAGTGTATGGGGAGGTAATTGTATTGGGTATCCATTGCCACGGTACTGCTGCAAAGGAAACAACCCCCCAAAACCTCAGGGACTATAGTAACATTATTTAGATCACGAGTCAGCAGGGTTTCAGCTGTCCTGGGCTGAGTTTGGCTGATCTTGGCTGAACTTGCTGAGATATTTAGGGTGCACCTAGATGATACTGGTCTAGGATGGCCTCGTCTGGGATATCTGGGGGACCTTGATCTGTTTGACTTGTCTTTTGTCCTCCAACTGGCTAGCTGGGGCATGTACTCATGGCAATGGCAGAGGCATAAAGAAGCAGAAACCCCAGTGTGCAGGTTCATTTTAAACCTGTGAACCATTTCTGCCAATATCCCATTGGCCAAAACAAGGCACATGGCCAAGGATACAAGGAGGAGTGAAGAATTGTGACTAGTTTTTTTTTTTTTTTAAACAATCTACCATAGTGATTAAATTATAGAACATGCTTTTGTTCCAAAAGGAATTTTGGCCTCATAATCCTGGCGATGATCTTGTGGGTGATCAGTGAACTGCCCCAGACAAGTGTTGCAAACAGTTGTCCAGAAGGGACAGTGATCCGTGTGCAACAGCAGCATCTGTAGAAGGAAGGGAATGGCTTCTGAGGTGGGAGGACAGAGCCCTTTTGGGTGAAGAGCTGAGAGTTCCATCCTGGGCTTGTTGCACTGAATTAAATTCGCATCAAAAATCTTACCTAGCAGACCCTTACCTTGCAAATGATAAACTGGCCTCTGATGTCTAAATTGCTTTTTATTTCTCTCTGCAACAGCCAGGCCCTCAAACAACGGACGCTTGATCTCTTTCAATAACTCTCATTTCCTTGGCTTCACCAGTTAAACCATAGCCTTCTCCAGTTTGGCTGACTGTGGAACCATGGCAAAGGGTGGGATTAAATAGGATGTGTGACCCATTTGTCACGCATTTCCTGCTTCCAGCAACATGCTGAGCACCCTTCTGTGTTCTGTGCTAGGTTCTGGGACAAACAGGAGGAGGAGGGGAAGAGGAGTGAGAATGGGGATAAAAGGGAGAGGCCTTCATGGGCCAGAGACGATGAGGTTCCATGAAACTGAGAAGCACATTTAACACAGCTTTCTGCACCTGAGGTCAAACACACATGCATGCATGCATGACACACACAAAACAAAACGCCAGACAGATAAGAGATAGTCCCTGCTTCCAGGAAGCTCGGAGAGTAATAGGGAAGATGCACACACACATACACACACCTGTTACATTATTAGTGAGTGGCAAAGGACGTGAGAGAGGGCTAAGTATAGGGTAGTGTAAAAGGTCAATGATGGGTACCTATCCCTGCTTGGGAGAGCTGGGCAGGGCTTCTCAGCGGCTGACATTTGAACTGGGTCTTGAAGGATGTCTAGTATTAATAATTCTTAGGCAGAGAATGGGGACAGCAGTGTTGGCACATGCAGAGTTGTGAGAAAGCAAGGCTGAGTTAGGAGGGGCAGGGCTAGTACAGAGAAGCAGAAGGTTTGGGATTTTGTGGGGAGAGAGTGAAGAGGGTGACAAGGTCGGGAGGGGGGAGGGCAGGTTGTGGTGGGAACTTGGAGCGAGCTGGTGAGGATGCTCCCGGGCAGGGCAGTGGGAGTGGAAAGAAGAGAACTGATGAGAGGGGCACTGGAGAGGTGGCTGGGAAGGACTCCATGGCTGACTAGGGTGAGGGCGAGCTCAGGGTCAAGGTTGCCACCTGGCTTTGGATAACAGGGGAGACTGGAGAGGTGTGTGTGGAGGAGGTCTTGGTGCACGATGAGGCAGTGTTGGCCGGTTATGTGTGATGTGTAAGTGTAATCAGGGCAGTGTACCAGAAAGAGCAGTGGCTGGAATCAGAAGGAGCTGGTTTTGAATCCTGATTTCACTGCTATGTGCCTTTGGGTAAGTCATTTAACCTCTCTGAGACTCAATTTCCTTGCCTATAAAATGAAACTAATACACAGAGGACTTTGTTTGAGCACTTAATTATATATTATGTAAAATCTGAGCTCTAAATTAAATGGGCATAGTGCCTGGCCCATTACAGGTGATTGAGGTAACTCAGATAGGCAGGTAAACAATTTGGGGAGATGGGTTTACTGCTGGGAATGATGATCCAGTGTGATCACCCTTGAATGCCGTGAGCTGGACCTCGGGCTTGGCTGAGCAAGTGGGCACATGTGGGTGTGCCAAAGGCTGGTTGGGTGAAGAAGACAGGTCAGAGGAGTTTGAAGGCTGTGTGTGTACATGTGTGTGGTCCCTGCAAAGCCAACCATCTGAGTCAAGATAGAGTCAAGGGTTGCTACAACTTTCAATGTCTCCAATGGTCGTCCTTGTACTAGGTTCCTAATTCTATCTTCAAATCTCAGTCTGAAGCCAGAGGGATGCCTGGGGATGGAATTTGGTCTTGCTGATGCACACTGAGGTCAGTAAAGACTGCAAGGAACAGTTTAAGTCCAGTAGGCTATGTATGAGCACCTGTTAGCTCAGTTAAGCACATTCATGAATAGTCATTGTTCCCGTTTGGAACTCAGGCTCCAGGGAACAGAAGAGCAGCTCCACTGGCTTCGTCTTTGTGAATATGGATGGGACCTGGTGCCCAGTGGGCCAACGAGATTTGTGGGGACAACAGCCAGAGATGCCCCAAGACAGACAGACAGGTGAACAGATACACCAGACTCAGAATCCAAGAGCTCCGTGTCATTAAAGAGGACCAGCACAAATGGCAGGTGCTGGCATGTCCAGACACAAGTGCTACTACTGGTCAGAGGAGACACGGCGGGAATTCCTCCAGGTCTGGCCCCACTTGCCCCACCCACTCTTCCCTCAGGCACAGCCTTGACCTGCAGAGAAGCAACCAGGCTGGGTGCCGGGGCTCAAAGGCAGCTACTGAGGCATCAGGGTGTGAAGTATTTCAAAAAGCAGCAGTCCTAACTGCTGTGCCCTGGGGAGCCTGAGAAAGTTTACTGCAGGCAGGAGGTGCCTTAAGTAGTCATTGAAGCCTTTCCTGAGCACCTACTGTGTGTCCTACTGTGTGCATGTGCTCAGCACTCTGGGGAAGGCCTGAAGAAAGATCCAGCCTCAGTTCTCAGCTGAGCTGGTAGTCTGCCTGGGAGGTCAACAACTACTGCATGGATAAACAGGGAACAGAGAATGATTGAAGAGCGATTACATGCCATTTGCTCACCCATTTATTCATCTACTTGGCAAATGTCTTCAAGCCTCCTCTCTCTGCCAGACCAACAGTGGCCATGGCACTGCTCTCCTGGGGCTCGCAGTCTGATTTGGAGGGGGAAGTGGGTGCATGATTGGTGTGAGAAGAGACAGAAATACAGGGTGCTTTGTGGGCAAAGACACCACAGCCTCCGGGGTGACACTTGTGTTGAAACTTAAAGGCAGAGCAGGAGTTGGGCAGGCTGCCTGAGAGGGAGAGCAGTTCCTGGGTGCAGGGGTCAGTGGCCCCTCTCACTGAGGCCAACCCCATCCATACTCACAGACTGACTGCTTTCTTTATCCTGAGAACAGGTATGGGAGTGGGAAGACAGTAGGGTGAAAGTGCAGACAGAGTCCTGGGAAAACCTTTCAGTCTGGGCAAACTGGGATGGTTGGTCACCCTAGAAGAAAGGCCCTGCCCCCACAGCCACTGGGCTGTTCCTAGACCAGCCTCCAGGATTTTGCTGAGCTATGCCTGACCAGGTAGATGGTTGAATTATTTGGCCATTTTGCCACAGCTAGCCTCTGTCATGGGCTGCCCAATTGCCCAATTGCTAGCTCCAAAGGATCTACCAGGTCAAATGATCCAACTGGCAGGCTGCTTGCACCTCAGCCTGGATCTGCTTCAAAGCCCTTTCATGCTCTGGGCCCCACTAACAGCTATCAACTTCCCCTGTCCTCCACAACCGGATCAGGCTATTATTCCCAAATGCTGCACGTGCTACCTTCAGAACCAAAAGAAGCCTCCTAAGCATTGTGCTGCTTCTGCTGGGAGGTCCAAGATGCAATAAATCCTTTGTAAGTCATATCCAGCATGCCTCGGACCACCAAATCCCTAAAAATTCACAGGTATAAAAGGCCCCTGTATCTTCACAGGATTGATCTCCAACCATATGGAGAACATGTGTCATAGCAATACCTCCAATCTACCTGTCATTTCTTGCTCATCCAGTTAAATTAACCATGCTGTTATAAATACAGTGAACCAATGTGATGTATTCCAGAATGCCCAGATCCCTTTGGACTATATTTGTAACATGAGGTGAAGGAAATGACATCATCCTGGGGCAAGACCATAAATGTACACCATTGTCGGTTCCATGTGAAGGTGGAGAACCCTAAGGGAGTGAAGCATTTTATATAGCACCTGCTTCATTTAATTTGAGGCCTCTACATGATCTTTAAACAAGGTAGGAGAGGGAGGGAGGATAACTAATAACACTGTCTGGGCACTCCCTTCACTGTCTCCCACAGCATGACAGGCCCTGCCCTTCTTATAGCACATGAGGTTCTGTTCCCCAGGCAGTGAGCAACCTCCTTGCACCAAGCCCTAGGCCAAGCACCTGCACACACAGTCTCATTTAACCCCCATGACAATCTCTTGGAACGTTAGGATTGTTCCCATTTTAGAGATTAAAAAACTGAGGTTCATAGAGGTGGGGTGACTTTCCTACTGCATTTTCTCCCCACTCCCTTAACCTTCCCACCCTGCACAGCACTCTGAAAACCCATGTGGTCAGTGTGTGAGCGGAGGCCCTGTCCCTTCATTCTTTGTTAGATCTTGCCAGTTGGATCATTTGACCTGGTAGATCCTTTGAAGCTAGCAATTGGGCAGCCTATGACAGAGGCTAGCTGTGTCAAAATGGCCAAATAATTCTGCCACTTGGTTGTTTGGTGTCTCTTTGGTGGTACCTTGAACCTGACATAACCATGAGCTTGGTAAGCAGACTCAGGCCTGACCCGATATCCCACTTACTGTCTTGTTCAGATACTCTTGGGAAGTATACCACCTGCACAACTGGTAGTGGCTCATAATACCTCTGTGAGGCAGCTCCAGCAGGGATCTGTGTTCTTGTTTGATAGATCAGACAATTGAGACACAGGTGACTCATAACAGAGAGATGTTAAGGGTCTTCCAGTGAGTCATGCGTTAATTCATTCTCAATTTATTTATTGAGCATCTATTATGGAAGGAACACTTTGTCTGGCACCAAGGTATCCTAGACAAACTAGACACAGTCCTTATTTTCAAAGAACTTATGGTTTGGAGTAGATGGAGGGGGAAGGAATAATGGGAGAGAGTCAACAGATAATTTCAGCACTGTGGAATAAATGTTGGCAGAAGTGTAAGTATAGGGTGCTGGGTGAACTTGGAGGAGACTCGCCTGACCCAGGAAGAAAGAGGAGATGGTGGAGGGGGTGAAGGATGGGGGAGAGAGAGAGATGTGGCTCGAGTGTCTGAGCCAGGGCGAGGGATAGAGAAGGTGGTTGGGAGGACAGTCCAGTCCTTCAGGTTCCAGTCTCCTTTCCTGCCAATAGCTCTTGTGTCCAGGGCAGCTGTCCCCACAGCTACAACAGTGGGCGAGGCCCTGGGCCATTTCATTAGGGAGGTTTGTTTCCAGATTCGTCTCCTAAGCCCTATTAAGTCTCTTACTTAGTGGGGAAGCAGCAAATCAAGATGACATTTCAAAAGCAGTGGCCCAGCCTGTTCCTGGAGGAACAGCTAAATCCTCACCCATATTAAATACCTTCTCCTTAACAGCAGCGGCTGGGCCATTTAGGAAAATTAAAAGGAGAGAGACGAGCGGAGAGTGGGGAGATTAAAAACAAGTGTAATAGTGTTTCCAGTCCTATGGCTATTAAGAGACCTCACATATGGCCTTTTCACTTTATCCTTCTCTTGGCTTATCCTGCATCTGCATCCATTCAGAGGGTTGGTCATTATGAAAGTGGTTTTGCAAAGAGGTGCTCGGGTTTCCAGCTCTGTCGTTACACCAGCCCAGGTACTTGGCGGATGGCCGGCCCAGGACCGTGTGTCTCATAGCACGTGTACTCTGGTAACTTTGTACTGAGAAAAATCACTCGGTAGGGAGATTTCTACAAGGCAACAGGTTTCCGGGTTTGTCTTTACGAAAGTAAAGACAACACACAGCAAAGGAACTGGCTGACAAACGTGGGAAAGATTTACCTTTGCTGTTTATCAAACAGTGCTCAGTTGAAAGAACAACATGATACCATTCTTGACTCATTGGATTGACTCAGGTTAAGAAAAGAGAACATTTAGATGCTACTAAGGACGTAGTAAAAAGGGTATGCTTGTGCACTGCTGGTGAAAGTATAAAATGATGCCGACTTTTTGGAAAGCACTTAGGCCAACTGCATCCAGATTTTTAATGTGTATTAAGAATTTTAAAAATGTTGCAATGGTTGGTATAATAATTCTACCTCTAAAAATAGGTTCTAAGGAAATATCAGAAATGCGGACAAAGAATTAGGCAGGAATATGTTCATTGCAATGTAATTTCTAGCATTAAAAAGAGAAACAACTTAAAAGCCTAACATTAAGGGATTAGTTATATCAATAGTGGTACAGTCATAAGAAGAAATGATAGTTGTTTCCAATGATATTTATGAAAGACAGGCTTATGTGAAAATATTAAAAAGGGCACAAAATATACAGTATAAGTTCTCTTAACTCTTTCTCACCCTGTAACCCCTCACTTCACATGCACACAGCCACACAGTAAATCTGTTTAATAGACGTTCTCTCAACTGACAAGTCAGTTGAACTGACTGGTTGGATTAACTGGCATTCTATTTCTTCTGTAAATGAAGCAGCTGATGCCCAGGGCACTGAGAAACCTGATGGCAAATCAACTTCTCACTTCCACTCCCACCAGCTCAGCTGTCTGCTTACCAAGAGTTCATGGTTTATTATTCTTTTAGCACTCTGCCAAATTCGATTTGATAATGTATTCTAGAGGATTTCTGCTTCTATGTTCAAAGGTGTGGTTGGTCTATTTTTGTTATGTGTTGTGTGTGTGAGTAGGTGTGTTATAAGGGCTAAATATAGCCTTGTAATAGGAGATGAGAAACTTTCTTTACTGTGCTCTGATTGTATAGCCTGAAAAATAATCTGTGTGCTGAAGGCTTGGCATGATTTGCCTATACATGCCATCTTGGCCTACACCTTTTTTTAAAAAAGGGGTAGACCGTTGATTGTCTTTTCTCTAGTTTCTATAGGTATTGGTCTATTAATATCTTGTACATTTTCCTGGGCAAAATTTGTAGTTATATTTTTCTAGAAAAACGTAAAATTTTTGTTTCCTTTAATTTTTATAATTATATTATTGTGTACATTCTCCTGTGGTAGCTTGTGTTCATTGTCAGAAATGTGGTTTAAAATTCTAGTAATAGAATTAGTAAATAGCTACTTGTAACAAGCACACACTGTGTGTGTAGCACTGAGCTAAGTGGTTTAAATGCATGTGCTCATTTACTCCTCACAACAGCCCAGTGGGGTAAGAACTATTATAATCCACTTTCCAAATGAGAAAACTGGGAACAGTAACTGTTCAAGACCATGCAATTTGTAGGTGGTGGAACTTGTATTCAAGCTTACATTTGTTTGATTCTGAGCCTGTGTTCTTATCCATGAGGCTATCCTCTTGAAAAAAATAGGATAAGCAGGCAATAAATAAATAAACTCACATGCCACTGTGTGATCACCCTGCATTTTTAGGAATTTGCACTTGCTCAAGCCCATGCTCGGGATATTTTTGCGTAGTCCTCCTCGGCCTGCTTGCTGAGCAGGAGCTGCGTGGGGGCCCGTGCTAACTGTAATGTTAAGTGGACATCTCATGTGTCCACCATGGTTAAGGCAAAATTTATTCTGTGTAAGTGGTTATTTCTCAGAGAAATGAAGCTCATTCCTGAAAGCACCAAAATATGTAGCCATTCTTGATGGAAATTTAAAAAATTTTTAATTGACAAATTAAAAATTATATATATTTATGGTATACAGTATAAATGTTTTGAAATATGTATACATTGTGGCATGGCTAAATTGAGCTAATTAACATATGCCTCACATACTTATTATTTTTTGTGGTAAGAATATTTAAAATCTACTTTCTTAGCAATTTTCAGGTATATAATACCTTGTCGTTAGCTATAGTTACCATGTAGTCCGATAGATCTCTTGAACTTATTCTTCTTTATACATTATCTTTCTTTATATTTTTATTCTATACGTTTTTTTCTATTTTTAAAACTTTTTAGTTTTTTAAACTTTTTTTGTTAAAAACTAAGACACAAACACACACATTAGCCTAGGCCTACACAGGGTCAGGTTCATCCATATCACCGTCTTCCACCTCCACATCTTGTCCCACTGGAAGGTCTTCAGGGGCAGTAACACTCACGGAGCTGTCATCTCCTGTGATAACAATGCCTTCTTCTGGAATGCCTCCTGAAGGACCTGCCTCAGACTATTTTACAGTTAACTTATTTTCTTTTATAAGTAGAAAGAGTACATGCTAACAATAAAAAGTATAATATGGGAAATACATAAACCAGTAACAGTTGTTTATTATCATTTTCAAGTATTATTTACTGTACATAATTGTATATGCTGTATTTTTATATGACTGGCAGCACAGTAGGTTTATTTACACCGGCATCACCAGAAAGACATGAGTAATGTGTTACACTGCGACATTACGATGATTACAACATCACTGGGAAATAAGAATTTTTCAGCTGCATTATAATCTTAGTGGAGCCACTATTGTATATGCATTTTATCACTGACTGGAATGTCGTTTTGTGGCACGTGACTTATTTGGTTGGCTGAGCCTAGTGGATTAAAGGAGTGAGAGACGGAAGGTGGGGCCAGGGAATTTTGCACACGATCGACCCCCACAACATCCGTTCAAGTTGGGCATTGGCATGCCTGTTTTATGGGTGAGTTAACTGAGACTCCAAGAGGTTACGTTGCTTATCTAAGTTTACACAGCTAAGTTCACACAGCTAGTTTGTGGTTGAGCCAGAATTAGAATCGAGGTTTAGGTGTGTCTTTCTGCTGAGTAACACAGGTTCCCCTGCAGCCTCCGTTTCTAAACTCTCTAGTCTCTGTCAATAGCATGCTGACAATTGTCAGAAATGTTGACTTCGGTCTGCTCATCCCCTGCTATGGCAGGCAGTCTGTCAGCAAGGTGGTTGTCTGCAGCGTCTGGGCTCTGTGGAGGCTCTGCCAGCTCTCTCCTGCCAGGCCTGTGCTGGCCCCAGCTTCTGGTGTGTAGCAGGGAGATCTGTGCCTCTCCACCTCCTCATTCCTCCTACTCCACAGGCTCAAGAAGAGGAAGGTGCTGCTTTCCCACATTGAGGCATCTCCCAATCCCTGCAGAGCCCCTTGACTTCCAGCGCCTCTTGTTGTGGAGGTCTATCCCAGGCCATGTGTTTATAAACAACCTCATGGCAGGTGGCACCCTGCTGGCCAGTGGGGCCTGCCTGGCGAGGATTATACCTGTACTTGCAACAGCAGCTTCCCTGGGCAGCAAAGGCCTCCAAACAAACCCCTGCCCCTTGGCCCTTCTGTTTGTTTTGTTTTGCACCGACCTGAAATGGATACCTTCATGGGTCCCTGCAGCGGGGCAGACAGTGACTGGGACATGTAGGGACAATGGTTGTGCCCACCTGTAGGTCATGGGTCAGGCTCTGCAGGGCAGCCCTGTCAGTTCTTCAAAAGCTGAGACCTCAGTCTTGCTGGGCTCCGCCCATGGATCAGTGACAGCCTGGGCCACAGGTGCACCTGGCTATTGATGTCCCTGTGACCAGGATGGGGGGTGGTGCTGAGCTGTGTGCGGGCGGCTTACCTGGGGATTACAGCATAACCACAGGTGTCTACTCAATGCCAAGGAAGGAAGGCTGGGCTGGGGCCTCACATGCACAAAGTAGGGTTGGGGAGAAGGCAGGGGTACCTGCATCTCCCCAGAAAGAACATTTACTTACAGGCTGCTCCTGGGCTGCATTTCCTGGGACCACTTGCCAATTCTTGACCAGCGTTCTGAGAAAAACTTCTGGGAACACTACAAATTTGAATATAATCTTTTAATATTCAAATATAAAACATAAATCTATAGTGTAATAAGTCAGTGCTTACCAAGTGGCACTTTTAGACAAAGTGGAAGGTGAGGGTTGGAAGAGCTGTACGTGTGTGTGTGTGTGTGTGTGCGCAGAAATCTAACAGAAGGCCAGTGGAGGGCACCTTACTTATACATTCACACAAGAAACATTCACTGCAAGGGATGAGAATTGTTGGCTGGTTTGCATACCAGATGATAGAAAGCAGAAGTTCCCGAGGAATGACATGTTTCTAAACCCCTGGGCAAGGAGGTGGCGTGGCAACAGGATGGCCTGTCAAGACAATGAGAAGGAGACTTCCGAGCCCCAGCTGAAGGCTGTGTCCTGGGGTAGGCAGGCTCGACAGATAATGTGTCTGCAGCTGAGAAAGTCTGCGGAGGATGAGCAGGCAGCCCTGGACCCTTGAGCAAGCCCCAGCCGGGCCTGATCTCCAGCCTCCTGGCAGGACAGTGGGGCACTGCCTGCTTCTGGGGCCTCCAGGGGCTTGAGAAGCTCATGCCACAGGAGGACCAGCCCATCCAGTCCTCCTTATTTTATTCAGCAGACATTAGTTGAACACCTACTATATGCCAGGCCCTTTGCTAGGCACTGGGATCATGGGATGAGCAAGATGAATAGGTTTCCTGCCCCCATGGACTGGCAGCCTAGTAAGTAAGGAGTATAATTAAAGGAGTGATAATGCTAACGCTAGTACTACTAACATTTGAGTGCTTACTATGTGCCCGGCACAGTTCTAAACACTTTATAAGAATTAACTCATTTGATCCTCACAATAACTTTTCGAGGTAAGTACTATTATTATACCTGTATTTCAGATGAAATAACTAAAGCACTAACTTCCCAATGTTCACACAGCTTGTAGGTGGCAAGAGTTAAGATTTGAACTTAAAAATGTCTTATCAACCAACTGAGCAGAAAGCGGTGTTGATGTCCCCTTGGGTGATGGCCATGGAAAGTGGTGTCTTAACTCTAACGGGGCAAATGCCATCTCATTGTGGCCCTTATGTTGAAATCACTGCTGAAGAAGTCCTGGTTCTATAGGGACCAAACGCCTACCAAGAAACTAGGGAGGGCAGGGGGCCTTGCTTGTGTGTGTTCCCAACTGTGTCCCCAGCAACTGAATAAGGCCAGAGAAAGGAAGGTGCTCGATAAATATATGTTAAATTAAAAAAAAAAATGTCTTATGCCAGTTTGTGGTCTTTACTGTCATAAAACATACTATTTCCCTGGGAACCTCGCCTGCTTAAATCTCTCTAGGTGCCCCAAAAGCGGTAGACTAATATGCAAATTCCTTAGCCTGTCCCCTGCCCCAGGCCCTCTGTGATCTCGCTGTACCTGAAGTCTCAGCCCTTCTCTCCTCCTCCTCACTCTCTGCCCTCTACTGCTCTGTCCGTGGCTCCCCGTACCTGCCATGCGTTCTGCCCTGTCCCACACTGCCCTGCCTTCATCCAGGCTTTTCTCTTGGAAGGGAGTGAGGAGGCAAGTGGGTTCCTCTTCCAGGCCCAGTTGAAATGTCCTGTCCCTTGAGGAGGCCAGGCTGACCTCTCCAGGCGGAGTTCAGTGATTCCTTCCCTGAGCACTGGTGATGTTGGTTCATGCATTGATTACAGCCTGTTGTATCAGGCACTGTATAGACTCGGGTGTGCCTCTGTCTTCCCCACTGAACTGTCAGTTTGTTGAAGGTGAGACAGAGTCTTACTCTTCTCTGTATCCTCCATGGGTTTAAGCAAGGTGCCAAGCAGCACAGAATACTGAATACTGATTCACTGCAGAATTAAATCAAACAACTAACGTGATTTACCTGAGTACCTACTATGTGCTCAGAAGAGATGACCACCTTATCCACATAGACTTATATGCATATTAAATACTGATGAATTCTGGTACCTTATTCCACTAAGGACTGTGGTGGCATGTGAGCTCCTTGGGGGACATATGCCTGTTTTTGTGATAAGACAACTAAGGCACAGAAAAACTTAAGTACTTTTCTCATGTTCACATGGCTTCTTTACTTTTGAAGCATCTCTTGCTCCAAGGTGGCCAGCAGGTATGTGGCACACAGTAGGTGCTCAAAAAAGAGGAGGTTTTAATTAAAACAAAGCATCGTGAAAAAAAAAAAGAGGAGGTTGGGATGATAAATGAATCTACTTGAAAAGATAATTTTAAGTATCTTTGGCAGGTATTTGGAAAAAATATCTAAATTGAGTTGGAAGGTAAGTCCCAAAACTCCAAAGTGAGTTGGAAAAGCTCACTTTGTTTGGGGTCTGGAGGATGGGATGGATGAAACCACAAACTGCAAAGGGACTAGAAATTACTGGCTTGTTTGAACACTAGATGACAGAAAAGTGAAAGTTTTCTTGGATGGCAGCTAGGATCATGGCTTTTCAGGGAGGCTCCCCAGCAGTTCCTCAGGAGAGCTCTGATGTTAGGTAGGATGAGAAGAGGCTGGGGGTGGGGGATGCTTGGAGCTCTCCTTGCTTGCTCTGGCCAGGCCACCGACCCAGGTTCTCTTTCCTCTGTCACTGGTGTCATACCCATGTCCCTTGGACCTTTCCATCCCAGTGTGCTCCAGATGACTTTTAACTGCTAAGTCCTGGACTCGGGAGAGCAACAGGCATGTTCTAGGAATAGCAACAAGGCTAGCAGGAGAGTAAGTAGAAGCAGACAACATCAAGGATAGCAGGGGCTAGGTACGATAGGGTCTTGTAGGTCAAGGGCAGAGCTTTGAGTTTTACTGTGAGACGGAAATGTTGGAGGGGTTTTGAGCAGAGAGGAGTGATTTGACGAGATTGCGTGTTGCTGTGTGGATTCACATTGTAGGGGTCAAGGGTAGAAGCGTGGACACCTGGTGGAAACCATTGCAGTGTGCCAGGTGAGAGAGCTTTGTGACCTGGGCCAGTGTGGAGAGAGGGAGGTGATGAGAAAAGTGGTTAGAGTTTGGATATATTCAGAAGATAGAGCCAATGGGATTTAATGATTCCAAGGTTTGGGGCCTGAGCAAGTGTAAGAATGGAGAGGTCATTAAGATGAAAAGATAATGGAAATAGCAGATTTGGGGGCTACTTTGGATATGTTAAATTTGAGATGCCAGTCATCTTACCAAATCCTCACAACTTCCTGCTAGGCATGGTTACCCCTTTTAACCCCTTTTAATTCTGGGTTTCGAGGAACCCAGAATTCATGGAGGAGAAGCTGCTTCCCTGAGGTCACACAGCTAGAGAGTGGTGGGGGTGGGACATTTTAGGCCTGCTTCATGCCAAAGCCCCTGCACCAGCCACCATGTTTGTCCTATCTTGTGGGAAGCTGGCTTTCCTGTTATTTGTCCTAAACTCCCCTCTTGCAAGCTTCTTCTCTTGTCCCCAGAGCCTCCACAATATGGACAGCTGACCTCTTACAGCACTGCTCTTGGTCCCACCCACTTCCCAGTGGCTTTACCCATGTGTTGACTGTAACTATGAGTTTTAGACTTCATGGGTGGAGTGTCATTTTGTTATTTAATGTGCCTATGGTGGTTCTGTCTGCTTTTCTCTCACTCATTGTTGGTCATGGATTTCTTGTCCTTGGTTCCTGGTTCTAGCTCAGGAACCTACCCTAATTTGAATATTGTTCTTGGAGGAAATAGCATTTTCATAGCAATAGTCTATTTTGCAACCAGTTTCTGGGAATGCCCCATGGACAAATGAAGGGTATATCGGGTAGAGGGGTCAAACTTGTATATCCCTTTGTACCAGTTGGCTTCTGCAGAGACTTGATTCTCCTTATATCTCTGTATAAAACTGCTCACCTAATTCTGTCTGGATCTAGAGCCTTTCAAGCCCAAAGGTCTCAGTAATGGGAAAGAGAAAAAAAGAAAGAGTTAAATGGCTCACCTGCCAGTATTCATTGATAGCTGTAGAAAACCTCCTATGTGTGGCCCTTAGATGGGTTGCTGGGCTGGTGATAAGAGAAGACCTTGGTGCCTGCACGCCAGGGAGAGAAGAACCTCTCAGAAGACTGGAAGGGAAGATTTGAAGGCAGCGGGTTTTTAGGTTGTAGAAAGTAAGGACTGAGGAGCTGCAAGGGAAAGAGATGGCTGATGCTGAGTGCTCAGGGTGGCTTTTGGAAGCTGAGATGTTCAAACAGGTGGCAATGAGGGCATTCCAGGCTGGGAGCAGAGCATGAGCAAAGGCAGGGAGATTCCTGCCAGTGGCTATAAGTCCTGCAAATGGCTGTGAGACAGTCTTTCCTGTGAATGGCTGTAGCTCCAGAGCTTGTGCACAGGAGGGACTGGGGAGCAATTTCGATGAACAAGAGTTTGTTTTTATAGCACACACAATTTCTTTTTAGATTGTATGCTGATTGGGAAGGGTCAATGGGGGAGAGGGTAAAGCAGTCTGATGGAGATGGGGGTAGAGGCTAGAGACCTCACAGTTCACTCTGTGGTGGCATTTAGACATTGTGTCTGTGTGTGTGTATCCACAATACAATTATGGCACATTTAAAAAATTGTAATTGTGTTAATACACACCCACACACACACATACACAAATCCACAATTTGTTCAAATCAGCATCCAGGTAAGACCCATACTTTGCAATTGGTTGATATATCTCTTAAGTCTCTTTCTATAGTGATTCAAACTGTCTGGGTTTGCTGATCGTACACCAGTGATGTTGTTTGACATGCTCCTTTGTCTCTTGTGTTTTTTGTAATTTGATATTTATATCTAAAGGCTTGATCAGATTCAGGTTCAGATTTTTGGGATAGTTAGTTATAAGTGGCGCTATGTAGTTTCATCATAATGGTTGTCTCTCCCTCTTTGTGTTGTTGAAGCCATTGCTTATATGCACAGGGAGATCCATTTCATTAGAGGTTGCAAAATGTGCTGATTTTATAACTCTACTGTTCCTTTGACATTTATGAGCTGGAATAATTCTATAAAAATAAACTCCTTATCAACTATTTGGCTACTCTGATGTACAGTTCACATAGGTAAGGCAAGATAAATGCTTGATTTGCTTACCAGTTTTCAGAATAATGAGTTGGTTCCTAGTATCCTCCAAAGGTGACCAATGGATTTTTTTTACATCTTTTTGATCTCAGATACTTTAACATATTGGAGGCTTTGTTGTTTCATTGCAGTTATTATTCTTCCTGATAGTCAAGTTGTCATATTTGGCCGTGAGAAATTTGGAATTGTTGGCATTACCACACAGAGAGGAGCTCTTCCCAGTGATTTCAAAACGTAGTAATTTGACTGTACATCCCTGGTAGGAAATACCCTATAGGCCAAAAGAATTAAAAAAAAAAATCCAAACCACAAACCCCTTATACAATATTTTATTAATTATATTATTATTGGTATTATTATTCTTGCTAGCTTCAAACTTTTGCATGTGCCGTGGTGAGATAAAGCAAATAAGTGATTATACAGTGTTGGTGCTTTTGGGAACCATGAGTTTCTGCGTAGGAGAAAGGAGATATGGGGGAGAAAGAAGGAAAAATGAGGTTAAATAGGACCTCTGTAGTTCTAAATCTGAATAAGAAGTATCGATAGGGGCTCATAATTTTTATTTTATTTTAAAAAGAAGAATTTTCTAGCTCTGTCCTCTAAAAAGATTCAGAAGCAATGATTTTATGATCTCTGAAAAGAATCTTATAAGGACTATTCCTCTCACCTTGGAGCAATGGCTGATTCCAGGCTTGAGGCAGGAAACGCATAGGATGATTCAGGATCATCTGACCATATCAGAATGAGGGAAGGCATCAAAGATAAATGGGGTCGTGTCAAAAGTATAAGTGAATATCTCAAATTATTGCCATCAGGAAAGACAAAACAGTTCCTATGTGCTCTGTTGGCTAGGATGTGGTTGTAAAAAACTTTAACAATTTTGGAAACATCAACTGATTGAAGAGAACTGACACATGCAAATGAACCCAGAGCTTCAATCATGTATACTTAGTTCCCCTGATAAACTCTCTTCATCCCACTCTCTAACTGCATTTTTATGGCAGCAATCATGGCAGTTAAATCATTTCTCAGTTTTGCCCTGCAGTTGTTGATGGAGTATTGAGCCTTGAAAAAAATATTCTAAATAAAACATCTGTGAGAGCCACTCATTGATATTTTGGTGAAAAAGACTTTATTCACTTAATGAGTTTTCTGCTCTCAGTCATGGCACTTTTGATACCTTCCTCTATGCAAAACATCAATCTCAAGTTTGAAAACCTAGAACGGCATCTTCTTATGAAGGCAGCACACATCTGTGTAGTAAAGCAAGCTTTCAAGAAAACTCTTCCTTTTATGACAAACTAGCCCCAAGACATAAGTATTCAAACTGCTAAGTTTTCTACACTAAATTTCAACAAAAAGTTTGCCACTTAGAGCTCAAGAGCAGATCTGTTAGGATGAGGCATGCTTCATGAAGTACGCTTCATGTGTGAGGCGGGTTCAGGGAACACTCCTCGTGTGCAGAGGGTGGTCCACGTTTTCTGCCACTCTGCTCAGCAGAGATTTGGCTCACCCGTGCAGGGGTCTGTGCTACCTCTTCCCATTTAATGCTGATCTTTTCAGACTTACTCATCTTGTGAAAATATCTTCACCAGTAATTTTACCAACAATGGCCTTACAAAGTGATGTGTCTTCATTAGTGTTATGGTGAAGGAAGACTGATAAAAGGACCAAATCATTAATATCTGTGTTTTCATGACCACAGTCTCTCCCCCAAGTTGTTCAAGTCTGTCTTTTTTAACCCACTAACACACACTGGTAGACAGTATGGCTCAGTAAGGACGCCTTTTCCATATCAGCTCCCTCTTTTTGATGCAAATAGAGGTGTGGTCCTATCTACAGTGAAGTTCCTCACCAAGTTCGCTGCTTCTACTCAGGCTTCAGAAATGCTTTCTGCAATATGGAGATACCTCAAAGAGATACAGGTAGAGCTACCATTTGATCCAGCAATCCCATTACTGGGCGTCTACCCAAAAGTACAAAAGACATTATAAAAAAGACACCTGCACGCGAATGTTTATAGCAGCACAATTCACAATCACAAAGTTGTGGAAACAACCCAAGTGCCCATTAATACATGAGTGGATTAATAAAATGTGGTATATGTATACCATGGAGTACTGTTCAGCTGTAAGAAACAATGGTGATACAGCACCTCTTGTATTTTCCTGGATGGAGCTGAAACCCATTCTACTAAGTGAAGTATCCCAAGAATGGATAGACAGGCACCACATGTACTCACCAGCAAATTGGTTTCACTGATCAACACCAAAGTGGACACATAGGGACAACATTTATTGGGTGTGGGGCAGATGGGAGCGGGGAGGAGGGAATACGGGTATATACATACATAATAAGTTCGAGGCACACCATCTGGGGGATGGTCATGCCTGAAGCTCTGACTTGAGGGGGGTCGGGGAGCAAGGGCAATATACGTAACCTTAACATTTGTACCCCCATAATATGCTGAAATAAAAAATAAAATAAATAAATAATAAAAAAAGAGATAATGTCTTGCTATGTTGTCCAGGATGGTTTTGAACTCCTAGGCTCAAGTCATCCTCCTGCCTCAGCCTCCCAAAGTGCTGGGTTTATAGGCATGAGCCACCATCCCTGGCCTCAAATCTTCATAAACTAAGAGGTTATGCTGTAACTTCACAAATATTGCCTATTGATTATATACCCCAGTGTTCACTTAATTAGTACAGTATTTTATACTCTTTCGTCACGTCACTTAAAAATATGGATTGTTGGCCCTTGCTTTACTTTAAAAACAAGTATACCAAGTTTCCTTTTGACACTGGCAGCGGTAAACAGGCTGACAAGATGCCTCTAAAACTGCTACTAAAGAAACCAACAAGCATACATGTCTTTTTGAAATATATTCCATGAGTTTCAGTCACTTAGACCAGTGAATGTTTTGGATTTCCACATAGGACAGACATTCCCCACAAACCTCAGCAGTGAGGTACTCCAGAATCGCGGCACTATACACGGCAGCAGTGGCACCCACCCTTCCGTGGCTCGTGGTGCGAGTCTTCAAGTGTCTGTGGATGCGGCCCACAGGAAACTGAAAGAGAGATGTTTTAGTGGGAAGCAATACAGAGTCTTATCATTGCACAGAGCATAATCAAAGGCTGAACAATATGGGTACAGCACACTTTAGAAGTCAAACCTATTTGGCAAATAACAGTTCCTAATACCTGTGTATATGCTCTGGTAATCAGTCCCAAATCTTTACCTTCAGCATAGTATGGAGAGTTTCATCATAAAATGAAGAGAAACTATGCTATGCTGTCATCAACTGCACATTCACCATGGCCCAGTAATGGGATTCGTACCTAGTTTATTCCTTTACATAATAGCCACGTGAGACTTGGAACCTCCACTACCTTCGTTGGACCCTACCTCTGTTCTTTCCTCAGTTTCAAGAGGTGACCTGACAGCTAAGAAAAATCAGTACCGTTCTCTCACTGTGACTTTCTACTTTCTGAGAAAGGGGTGCTTTCTCATTTCCAAAGTATTCTAATCTCACTTGTCTGTTCCCTTAACTCTCCCAATCAACTTTCTTCTTACAGACGTTCCTCACCCCTTCACTGCCCCATTATTTCAATAGCTCCAATTATTTCCTTTCCACTGGCTTTCATTCTGCAGACTTCACTGAAAACTTCTCCACACATCTATGATAACTGCTTCCAGTTACAGCCTAGATACCACCTTTCCAAAGGCAAAATTTAAACCAAATCCTGAAATCCTTACTTTCTTGTCACCCGTTTCTCCCAACACAAATGTCCCTTCTGTTAAACACTATCTTTGAAGGCCAGTACTGACATTTTAATTATTAAATCTATTAGCCTTCTAGATCTCATCCTTAAGGAGAAAGAGCATTTTATTTTATTTTTTTGCATTTACACTGTTTTTTTTTTTTTGGAGACAAGAGTCTCTCTCTCTTGCCCAGGCTAGAGTGAGTGCCGTGGCATCAGCCTAGCTCAAACTCCCTGGGCTCAAGCAATCTTTCTGCCTCAGCCTCCCAAGTAGCTGGGACTACAGGCATGTGCCACCATGCCCGGCTAATTTTTTCTATATATTTTTAGTTGTCCAATGAATTTCTTTCTATTTTTAGTAGAGACAGGGTCTCGCTCTTGCTCAGGCTGGTTTTGAACTCCTGACCTTGAGCGATCCGCCGGCCTTGGCCTCCCAGAGTGCTAGGATTACAGGCGTGAGTCACGGCGCCCGGTCTGCATTTACACTTATTCTTTAAGTAACTGTGAGCTTCTCAGAAGCAGGATCCATGCCTTACTTCCCTTTGCATCCTTAGTGACTAGTATGTCATCTGCCACACAGTAGGACCTCAAAAACATTTCTTCTTAGGCTTCAGAGACTACACAGAGTTCTCATACTATCTCTTACTACTCCTTAGTTTTTTCCTTCCTTCCTTCCTTTCTTCTTTCCTTCCCTCCCTCCCTCCTTCCTTCTTTCCTTCCTCTTCCTTTCCTCTTTCTCTCTCTCTTTCTTTCAAAAACCATGTGTTTCCGAGGGGTCCACCAACGTCCTTGTGTTCCTTTTTCATTCTCTTAGGTTAGGAAACTGATCTATAGCATGAACTATCACTTTTACACAAATGATCTAAAATTTCTAATTCTATCACTTTAAAAATGTGAACTCATGTTTCCAACTTCTGGACATTTTCACATGTATGTTTCAGTGAACTTCAAAATGATTCCACTTAAATTTACCTCTTAACTTGCCCCTACTACAAACTCCTCTGTTCCTTAGGTTCTAAGCCTAGGGGAAAATTTTGACTTCCTCTCAATCCTATTATACCTCTTCACCCATTTTCTGTACACACGTGTTTTCTATTCCTTCCCATCTCACTCTAAGTATGTTACCTTTTTCCTACACCACTTCAATAACCCCTATCTGCCTTCCATTCCCACTTGAAATTAAGTATGCTTCAAATAAACTCTAATTGAGAATTTACATGACATGCTAAAAGACAATGTGTGCATCAAGTATCATATCCCACACTTCCTTCAGTATCATCTGGATCACGCCATTCTCTTGCTCAAACTCCCAATGGTTCACCACTGCGCCAAGATGATAAAATACAAACCTTACAATTTGGCCTTCCAAATTTCTTGCTTAAATGTTTCTTATAGGTAGGGAATACTTCTTACTCATCCAGAAAATTTTGAGTTTGTGGATTTAAATTGTAACAGTTCAAATACATGAAGTTTGAAAGTATTTTAGTGGTTTTGAGTATATTGCTCAGTCTAAAATTGAGGCTATTAGGGAAATATTCAGAGGATGAATGGATAGTTCAGTACTGTCCCCCCAAATTCTATCTCATCCTGACAGTTAATGTATTCCTATAAACACCTTCAAAAGAAAAACGATAGCATACTCACCTCAATATGATACAACTTATTAAAGAACCAGGAACATAACTATAATCTTAAAGTAATAGATTTTAACAGAACAAAATTACCAAGTTCATTAAGACTCCTTTTTTTGAGACAGGGTCTCACTCTGTCACCCAGGCTGAGTGCAGTGGCATGATTACAGCTCACTGTAACCTTGAACTACTGGCTCAAGTAATCTCCCTGCTTCCCAGAAGTTAGGACTATAAGGCTATGCCACCACATGCCTGGCTAATTTTTAAAATGTTTTTGTAGAGACAGGATCTCGACTGTTGCCCAGGCTGGTCTCAAACTCTTGGCCTCAAGTGATCCTCCCAAAGCACTGGGATTACAGGTGTGAGCTACTGTGCCTGGCCCAAGACCTTTTTATAACTTGTTCTTGTTTAAAGAGAATACACATTTAGATAACTAAGATTTAAGCCTTGACCAATTAACTTCATTAAAGGTCTTAGTAATACAAGTACATTTTTGTAACTGATGAAACATTTATAGGTCATGAATTGCAACAGTGTAAAGAAAATAATGAACCAGGACAGCATGGATTAATTTACCTGTAGCCCAGCTCTCTGTGAGCGAGACACTGCCTTAGCCTTGGCCTTCCCACTGTCCTTTCCAGCTTTGCCTCCAGCCTAGATGAAAAAAAGTTTTGAATGAAGAGTTGAACTGCTACTTCAAAAATACTTAGAAACAAAATTTCTTGTAGTCTAAACAGTTAAAAATATCTAGGCCATCTCCTTCCTCATTTGTTAATATACATGCGATATTATCACCTTTTATAATTTACATTAAAAGAGGTCAAAATTTCAGTACCTACTTAAAATGAGATTTCTGAAAATTTGAACGTATTTCTCAATCTTCAGATTGAAGAATCTTGTAAGTCAATATAACTTTTATGCATGCTTGAAATATTTCATAATTAATTTTTTAAAATGTTAACGTAACATGTATTACCTCCACAGAAATGTTTAGAATTTAACTCTTAGAAAGCGTTTTACAAAAAAAAAAGTCCTCAAAAAATTTAACAGAATTGCCACATGATCCAGCAATTCCACTTCTACGTATATGCCCCAAAACTGAACTGACTTAAGCAGATATTGGTACACCCATGTTATAGTGGCATTATTCATAATAGCCAAAAGGTGAAAACAACCCAAGTATCCATTGATGGCCAAATGGATAAACAAATGAGATATATACATACAATGGCATAGGATTCAGTTTAAAAAAGGAAATTCTGACACAGGCTACAACTTGGATGAACCTTGAGGACATTATGCTAACTGAAATAAGCCAAATAAAGCCAAATAAAAGCCAAATAAAAAGCCAAATACTGTATGACACCACTTATATGAGGTCCCTAGAGTAGTTAGAAATTGCGGTTGCCAGGGGCTGGGGAAGAGGAAAATGGAGAGTTACTGTTTAATACTAGAATTTCAGTTTGGGAAGATCAAAGTTCTAGAGACAGATAGCAGTGATGGTTGCACAAAATGAATGTTGCTTAATGCCATTGAACTGTACACTTAAAAATTGTTAAAATGGTAAAATGGTAAATTTTATGTTATATATATTTTACCACACACAAGAAAGGGCCTTTAAACTTCTTAAGGAGTTAAACAAATACTTTGAACTGCTGGAAAATAATAATTTCTTAAATAATCTTAATATCCGCTAATAGAATGGTTAAATAAATCATGGTATGTAAATGAAATGGAGTATTACGCAGCCATTTCAACAAATGAAGTACATATATGTACTGATACAGAACCTGCAAAACCTATTTCTACAAAAAAAGGCAAAGTATGAGAAAGTGCAATGAGCTTTTAAGTAAAAATTGGGTGTTACAGAGTATGTGTGTACACATACATCTCTAGGAGGTGACACAAGTTCGAGAATTTATTTGCCTCAAGGAGGGAATACTAAGGATCTGACTTAAGAAAACTAATTTTCTCTTTTATATCATTTGATTTTACAATTTAAACCTATTATTTCTTCGCTGTTAAAAAAATCAGTTTATAGGATTGGCTAGCTGTTTGAGCGTCTATACTTTCAAAGTAGAGGGTAAAGCTTTGAGATGGCAATCCCCCCTGTAACGCTATCCTTAAAAATGTCAAAAACTAAAATCAAACTTGCATAGTCCCCCTAATTGCATGTCTCAGTGAACTAAATGCTTAACTCCCAAAGTCATATAGGGGGAAAAAAATAGTAAAGCTTTGGCAGGTATAGAAGCAGGAAAGAAAAATTTAAGAATTAATTTTCTTCCTTACGTTAAATAATTCAGCAAGACAGACTGACAGTCTACCAGGGAGGACTGAGACTCTCTAGATTTCTACCAGGATGCTTTCATATGTATAACAACATAGTCAGAAATATAGTTTCTCTACTTAGAAATATAATTTCTATATATTTCTATATTATACAGACACAGTAATTTCTGACTATGTTGTTATACAAGATAAAGATACTGTATACTTTTTGGATTTCTGAGGTCAGCTCCCATTAACAAGATACTCCCACTTATTCCTCAAATAAGAAAACCTCTTCATCTCTGTTTGCTCTGGTATAAAACATTTAAATACCTCTCAACTGGTACATGGTCTAATGTCTATCTCCCTATGACTGGATTAGGAGGTAAGAACCAGTTATTAACTAAAAGCCACCAAATGCAAAATTCCCCAGGCTTCCCAATTTATATAATAACTACTCAGCTTAAGCAAGTTTATCCTTATTGTTTCAAATCTGGCACATTTGTTGTTTTATCTATTTGCTTTTTAAGGAAGCAGACATATAACCAGGTTTTAAAAACCTCACTACATTAAATGACTATTTCCTAGGTTTGGATACTCCAGATAAAACATATTTCTTATACTTAACAAAAACTTTTAGAAACAAAATATAAGCAATATTACGATTTTTATTCTATGAATTGAAATAGTATTAACCTGGGTTCAGTCTCTTGGTTTAAAAAACTATATACATACGTACATACATATATACAGAGAGAGAGAGAGAGGGAAAGAGAGAGAGAGAAAGAGAAGAGGGTAGGGAGAGGGAGTTAGAGTACACTTCACTTGGAAAAGCTTGGAAACTAGATACCAAGGTACTTTCATATTAATTTAATAGACACAGGTTCACTTTCCCTCAAGCTGAAAATCTATCAAGAGTGACAACTCAATGCCTCCTATATTTTTAGCTTATGTTAATGCTTACATATTGTTAGGTACTGGTTAAGTGGACACAAATATATTGTATATCATTAGAGATTGAGAAACGTCTTAAAAACTAGCAATAATCACATGGAAATCATCATCCTGAGCAAATCAATTTACACATTAAGATGTAATCTGTAACTCGGTTTGTTACTTTACTATAAAGCACTGTACGATAATACACTATAAATTAGAGCTTGAATGCAATTATCCATAAGGTCTATTCCAGTTCTAAGATTTGAGAATTTTACAATAACCAAACTTTCTGTCTTCTCGATTGGCCAATCTATTTACTGTTAGGTGTTACGTCTATTAAATCCCATCCTTGTCACATCAAACACCAGACAAATCATCTAACGCTATCCACCCTATGAGGAATGTCAACCTGGGGTTAAGTTTTAAGCAGGCAGCTCTGGTTGAAGTTACTCGCCTTTCGGCAGGATGCTTAAAGTAGAAATAAATACTGACATAATATTATGTTATTCCATAATAAAAGAATTACTATCTTTACGATCTTTGATGCAATATACTGTTTGGCACCTTCTCCTTTCCCTCAACTTTTAAATGGGGCTAAAGTGCTATTCTTTAAAAGCCATATGTTTCTTCCCTAAATGTGAAATTTAGAATAAAACGATGGATAATGTAAGATTGAAAATCTATAGCAGGGGCAAAGGAAGGTACTGTTGTGTAACGAAAAACGCAAACTGCAAAGCAGTCAGAAGATAACGGGCGTTCACTTCAAACCTATGCAATCACCTAGAACAAACTGTACGGTTCTGGTCTATAAAGCCATTCTTCCCAGCTCGAAAGACCACGAATACAAGCCCCGTTTCGCAGAAAATCTCACATTTACTACCACGGAGATTACGTAACCAAACATCGCCAAAGACTTCTAACTTGTACAGCGGCATCCTGTTTGACCTCATTCGTGTCAAAGAGCGATCGCGATCACGATAAGAGCCAGCACTTGTTTCTACATTTCCAAGCCAGACCCGGCCGCTGGATCCTGACGTCCTCCTCCTCTCGGACCAGCAGTGCGGTGTCTCCGCGGTCGGGTCGCGACAGACTTGTCCTGCTCTGGACACAGTTCGCGCTCGACCCGGCCGGGCCCAGCTCTCACCCGGACGCCCATATCGGGCTCCGCGGCCCGGGCCTGGCGCCCCCCGGCGGGCGGCTAGGGGCTCGGCCGGACGCGGCCCCGACGCCCGCAAACTCCCGACTCCACAGGTAGCGGCGCAGACGCCGGGGCCTCTGCGCTCGGCTCTCCAGGCCCTGCCCCAAGGCCCACGCCCCCGGTCCGCCCGGACGCCCTCACCATGGTCTCGGCGCCGACTCTGCCTCCGCTCGGCCGCGCGCCCTCCCACTGCCGCCCCCGGCCGCCGCTGCCGCTCTTGCAGCACCGACCGCCGCCGCCGGAGCCGGACAATACCCCGGGCCCGCCTCGCGCAGCTGCGGCCAATGTCCGCTCGCCTTGCTGGTTTGAACCCCAGAGGGTGTCCAATCGCGCGCCTCCTTCTAGCAAAGACTCCGCCCCTCCGGCGCCTCCTCCCTAACGGCTGTTTGTTTTTGCACACGGCACGCGGAGGCGGGGCCTTCAGCCCCGGCACTAAAGCGCTCTCCGCCTCTCTCTACGCGCCCGAGCCTGACAAACAGAAGAATGGACCAGTGAGAACGGACGCCCGGCGGCAGGGAGCCAATGAGAATATTGCCCGCGAGCAAGGGAGGCGGGCCGCCGGGAAGGACAGTAGAATTAACCAATGAGGTGGAGCGATTTCAGGCGGCTGTGGCTTTCCCGCCCATTCTCGTTGTTGGTTCTCCCAGTTTTGAGGGGTGTTTGGGAAGCAAGAGGCTGTGGGACATTCTTCTCCTGGCGGATTTTCACAAAGACTCTAAAGATTTCTTCGTTTTAGCCAGGACTTTGCATCGCGCGGGCTCTGGCTTTCGAGATTGGACGGTCCTCATGTTCAGCCGGTCTCCTGGCGGACTGACTTCCCTGACGTCCCCTCAGCGCTTACCCGGGCAAGGTCCGGGTTGGCCTACTTAGTTCGCTGGTTTTCCTTACGTCATTAGGAAAAAGTTTTGGAGTAACTCCTAACTAGAAAGGAAGAAAAAGCCCCAGGGTGGAATTGCCTGCCCCCAGAAGCTGTTGTGAAAGTTAAAGAATGTATGTCAACGCATCTGGCACATAGTAGACTCTCCAGCGATAATTTTTCTTCTGTCCACGATGTTTCCACGATTTAAAAAGACCAGTCGCCATATCATCATCATCTTTATTTCATCCTGGACAATATGAGCCCTCTGGGAGAACCCGCTCCATTTCACAGCTGGAGAAATGGGCTTAGGCAGACGTTTGCCAGAAGTCGGAGAGCTGGTAGATAACCAGGATACAGCCCCGTGTTTGTCCGCACTCCAGCTTTAAATTCTTCTTTCGCAATGTGATGCGCTGCCTATGCTGGGCAGTGTTCTAGGTGTTGGGGAGTCAATAGTGAGCAAAATAAGTTCCTGCTTTAGTAGCGATTTCGTTCTTGTGGTGGGATTTTCCCAGGACGGCATTTCAGAAATTTATCACCAGGTAGGCAATACCTGTCCCAAAGTTTGCTCTTTCTTCTGACATGTAATGTAACTTCAGAGTCAGCCCCCATCAGAGGAAGTCACTTGGGGGAAGTGAGTCTTTAAAGAAAGGTGACTTGAATATGAGAAGAGGAAGAGGGTGGGCTTCTAAATAACAGTTTGGAAGAATATGAACGAAGACATAGACTAGTGTGAGTGTACTGATTTGTATACTCGGTCCAGTGAAATTGGAACGAATGGAGCAATGTGCCCAGGTTAATGGACTCCTGAAAGCTAGGTAGAAGAGTTTGGAGTTGGTTAATAGCCATTGCTAATTTCCTGCTCCTCTGTGTTTCTGGCCTTAGTGAATGGCATTAGCAGTCTACCAAGGCATGAGCTTGTGAGATACTCCTTCAACACATCAGTGAGTGTGTAGTGTTTGCAGGCACTGTGCTAGGTACTGGGGATTTGATGGTTAGCAAGACAGACATGGTCCCTGCCTTCAGGGTCCTCTACATCAGGAGTCAGATGTCAAAGAAGTAAACATGCAAATACTGTATGTGAAACATTGTATGTGAATTATTAAGAAGTGCAAGTGTGCTGAAGGAAAGGAAAAGGGAGCTTTGAGAGTGAAGCAGTGGGAATGTATCAAATAGTTGTAGGAAAACGGAATGTTGCATGGCAAGAGTGATGCCTTTTTTTTCGTTTTTTTTTTTTTTTTACACCTACATGTGAGCAAAGGAGTGATTGATGACCAATGTTTGACTCGTGCATACTAAGGTGTTCTGCAGCAAGGTCTTTAAACAATGACTGTAGCCTAGATAACCCCTCAGAGAGATGCTTATCTAACCTCCCAGGTGGTCACAAGTTGGCAAGAAGGTCTGAGGTCTGACCAGCTTATCTATCTTTACCCTAAAAGCTTGCTATATAAAGGATACTTTCTGGAGGGTGGGTGCGGGGATCCTCTATGTCGCTGGTGCCTGAGACATTGCTTCTCTTTGTAAGTGCCTATTAAATATTTCTTTTTGATAGATTGCATTTGTCAGCCTCTTTCTTAGGCCTCTCCCCTTAGCCTTTGGGGGCAGGTTTGCATATCCCTGCTCACTTCAGAATGGTAGTTTAAATGAGGTTGGTGGTGTTACATAAGAAAACATGGATGTAGGCCTCTGACGTGACTTGTCACTGTGAGGGGACTGAAAGAAAGCTAGTATTTGACCAGATCCCTCTTACTGCATCTACTTCCTGAATATCTTAAATCTGGCTTTTTTTGTCCAGGTCCATTGCCTTGCTTCAGTTTAGACCTTGTCATTTCTCTTCTGGATTACTGCAAAAGCCAGTTAACTAATGTCCTGTCCATTCTTCCTTCATTCCACCTTCTGCTCTTTCTTAAAATAAAAGTCTTATTTTCCTTGAACCTCATTAAATTTAGGACAAAATTCAAATCTTTAGCATGACGTAAGAAAGCCCTGCATTTTTTGGCCCTTGCTTATTTCATGTTTTGTCACTTTCCCCCTACTATACCCTAAATTCCATCTTGCCTTTGCTTGTTTTAAACAATCTTCCTTCTCAACTCCCTAAATAACTTTTAATCATCCTTCAAGAGTCAAAACAGACATCACACTTTTCAGAACACCTTCCCTTGACATCCTAATTTGGATTATGTGCTCTCTGTATACCTATAGCACCAAGTGTATATACTGCTATCATCAGTCCTTATCATGGCTGAATCGTAATGTTCTCCCTCAGTGTACAGAACTCTTTTTCAGGTCATTATTCTTTTCTTGGTATGCAGTACCTAGTGCTCTGAAATGTCAGTTGGCAAATGAAAGGAAAAAAATACTAACACATTTTTTAAGCCACTTAGATAGGCAGAGTGGTCTGTGGAAAGACCTGAGTTTGAATCTGCACTCCTTACTAGTTGTATGATCGGAGCAAGGTATTTAATATTACCAAGCCTGTTTTGTCATCTGTAACACTGAAAATAAGCAATACATATTTTATAGGTTTTGAGTGAGGGTTAATTAAATAATGTATGAGAAAGTACCTAGCACGTAAGAAATATCCAATAAATATTAACGTCCTTCCTTAACAGGAAAATCATTTTCTCACCTAGAACTCTCTACCCCTAACCCTTCGATTCAGATTTTGATGAAAATGGAGTTGGGCTGAAAAAAACTGGTTCTCATCACAGACAATAGTAATCCCGTTACTGATTTGTATACTTGGTTTAGAGATGAGAGAACTGTATTGAGGGACACAGAGTAGAGAAAAATGGATGGAAGTTTTCTGGCATCTGTGAACAGAGAAACTCTGCCTTTTAACAATTTTTTTTTTTTTTGAGACAAGGTCTCACTCTGTTGCCCAAGTTGGAGTGCAGTGGCCTCATCATAGCTCACTGCAACCTCAGACTTCTGAGCTCAAGTGATCCTGATGCCTCAGTCTCCCAAGTAGCTGGGAGTACAGGTGTGTGCCACCATGCCCAGCTAATTTTTCTATTCTTTATAGAGATGGGGTCTTGCTATGTTGCTCAGGCTGATCTCGAACTCCTGGGCTCAAATGATCCTCCTGCCTCAGCCTTCTAGAGTGTTGAGATTACAGGCATGAGCCACCATGCCTGGCCTACTAACAATTTTATAAAGCAAGTGTTTTAGTGAATAAAGTCTGGTTTCTAGTGAACTGGGGTTATAAAGAAGACAATATAATGAGCTCACGAAAAACACCAGTCTAACCAGAGAATTTTAGGTATTAGCATCTATAAATTATAAACTACCAAACATTGACAGATTATTCGATTTTGCTGGACGTAGCAGTAATATATAGTATACTGGTTCTCAAAGTATGGTCATCAATATCACTTGGAACTTGTTAGAAATGCACATTATTACACCCACCCCAGACCTACAGAATCAGAAACTGGGTGTGGGGCCTATAAGGCCTGCAGGGAATTCTGGTACACACTGAAATTTGAAAACGATTGGTATAGTATATGCTGTGGTGCACAGTCCAGAGCCCACATCAAGACTGAGGCACTTATTCTTTTAGCTCCTGAGACTATTGATAGACCATTACCCAGGAGTCTCTCCCCAGAGTTCCTAGCTCTTTTGCCTTAATTTGGGACAGCTCTGAAGGGTCATTCCAACTCCAGAGTTTCTTGTGAGATTAATACCAATTTGCTCTAACTGCATTGCAGTTCAACTTCTCCCTCTACTTAATCCTGCTTCTTTCATTTTCTCTTAATAACATCCCCAAGAGCATTTCAAGGTATACCTCTTGAAAGCAAATCCCCCTTGTTTCCTGGGAAACCTGACCTAAGACAATGGCTTTTCTCTGCAAAAATTTAGTCAGTTTTTGAGTGGGCAAAATTACATGTACAAAATTTCAAAAGGTACAGAGGTACAAAGAAGTGAAAAGACTCCTCCCATCCCTGTCCCTAGCCATCCATTTTACCTCTGTAGAGGCAACTAGTGTTGCCAATATAGTAAAGTGTTTTAGCCTTTGAGAGCTCAGTGCTAATGATTGCTATACATAGATACCGGGAGTTTTTAATCTCTGTGCTCAGCTTTAAACTCCATTTTAATGCTGCGGTGCTCTTCAAAATATAAAGCCTTTCAGAGACAGAAAATTTCTTTTGGCCACTCTAGATTCTAAAGGACAGCAAATTTCTCCTTGTTAAAATTAGCCATGCTGCTTAATGACAGGTATATGTTCTGGGAAATATGTCATTAGGCAATTTCATCGTTGTATGGACATCATAGAGTGTATTACACAAACCTAGATGGTATAGCCTACTATAAATCTAGAATATATGGTATACTCTGTTGCTCCTAGGCTACAAACCTCTGCAGCAGGATATTGTACTGCATACTGTAGGCAATTGTAACACAATTGTAAATATTTATGTATCTAAACATAAAAAAGATACAGTAAAAATATAGTATGAAAGACTTAAAAATGGTATACCTATGTAGGGCACTTACCATGAGTGGAGCTTGCAAGACTGGGAGTTGCTCTGGGTGAGACAGTGAGTGAGTGGTGAGTGAATGTGAAGGCCAAGGATGTTATTGTCCACTACTGTAGACTTTATGAACACTGTACACTTAAGCTACACTAAATTTATTAAAAATTTTTCTGTAATAAATTAACCTGACCTTACTATAACTTTCGTACTTCATAAACTTTTTAATTTTTTACAACTTTTTTGACTCTACACAGCTTAAAACACAAACATGTTTTCTTTCTTATATCCTTATTTTATAAACTTTTTTCTAGTTTTAATTTTTTTTTTTTTACTTTTTAAACTTATATGTTAAAAACTAAGACACAAACACACACATGAGCCTAGGCTTACACAGTGTCAGAATCATCAATATCACTGTTTCCCACCTCCGTGTCTTGTCCCACTGCAAGGTCTTTAAGGGCAATCGTGTACATGGAGCTGTCATCTCCTATGACACCAATGCCTTCTCTGGAATACCTCCTGAAGGACTTTCCTGAGGCTGTTTTACAGCCAACTTTTTTTTTATGAGGCTGTTTTACAGCTAACTTTTTTTTATAAGTAGAAATATACTCTGAAATAAGGATAAAAAGTATAGTATAGTAAATACATAAGCCAGTAACGTAGTCGTTTATCATATCAAGTATTATGTACTGTCCATGATTGTATGTCGTATACTTTTATGTGCAATAGGTTTGTTTACACCAGCATCACCACAAACATGTGAGTAATGCGTTGCACTATGACATTACCTGATGGCTAGGATGGCTATGATGTCACTAGGTGATAGGAATTTTGTAGTTCCATTATAATATTATGGGACCGCGGTTGTGCATGTGGGGTCATCGTTAACAGCAGCATCGTTATGTAGTGCATGATTTTATTATGATTTTGTGGACGTCTCTGGAGAGGTTTAGGGCACATGGCAGTGGCAAGGCAGCTACTTACATGACCAGAACTTGCCTGGTCCTAAGTGAGTTCAATCAGGATGCAGGGCCCACCACCCACCTTTCTGTACTTAGCTTTGTGATGCTGGGGCTGGGACTCTGCAAACCACATTTCTCCTTTGCCTTCTGCTTCCCTGCTAGGCTTTGCCAATAAGGGGCACTAGAGGGAAACAGCAAGATTGAAGGAGACTTGTTCTTTCCTGACTGCTTTCTATTTCTCAGAGTGTCACCCAAGCAGTACTTCACTCTGGCAGCAGCAGTTCCCTCTGTAGCAGCAGCTGACTCACGTTTTTCCAACACTGGCAAAAACAGACTTATTGTCCCCAACCCCTCACGAACAGCAAACTACACCCTCAGAGCTCTGAGTTCCAGCTCTAGAAGGCTGCTCCTCTAGGTTTCTAAGATTTTCCCTCTGTTTTGCCAAGGTAGCTGCTGGTTGCTACCTCCATGACACCTAGAGTTCTCTTTTTACCCTTTAGTAGTTAAAAACTTTATATCCAGTTAACAATACTTTATATTAGTTCTCTCTCTCTGTTCAAATCACTGGTGTGTTTTTTGGAAGCTGAATGAACCTTGACTGACACAGCATATGATTTTTTAACTTTTTCTTATCAAAAATTTTAAGCATATGTGAAAGTAAACAAATAATGTAATGAACCTGATGTACCTATCACACAGCTACAATAATCATCAACTCATGACCACTTTTGCTTTATTTGGTATTCACATTCATATTTTTGCCCCACCTCCAGCTGAGTATGTTGAAGTAAATTCAAAGTAAATTGGCAACAAATGTTTTCACAGGAAAATTGTTTCCTTAAAAAACCTTGGGTTGTCTCGAATTTGTGCAATGGGTATGCATTACCTATTCTATCCACTTGAGCAATGAACAGACTGAAAATGAAACCTTTTCTGTAGAAATGTAACTTTTATATGGCCTTGTTATTTTTATTGTTTCTCATAAAATTGCCTGCAGTCTTCTTCAAAGTTATATTTTGTGATTAACACGTACGAAATTGATAACACTTTTGATTGACTCTTCTCTCTGCAGATTATAATATTTTTGCTTTCTTTTTTATTATAAAAGTAGTCTCCTGAAGATTACAATATTTTTGGTTGAGAAAATATTCTTTCTAAGAGCTACATCTTAGTAGAGAAAGTTCTGCTACATGAAGGATATTCTCAATTCTGATTCTTTTCAAGTTGAAATATATAAACATTTCAGCCCAAATCTTTTCATAGTCACTATCTTTTGGCTTTCAATTCAGAGTACTTTCTTAGGACAAATATGTTTGTAAGACAAAATGTCAAATAATTTGTCATTATTTGACTGTTTCATCACCAAATTTAGATGCTACAAAATGGTAAATAAGTCCTCTGAATTTTTCTGCACTCCAGTACAGAATATAAATTTATCCAATTAAAAAGAGAAGTTTTAAAAAATTAGCCGAGTGTGGTGGCGTGTACCTGTACTCCCAGCTACTTGGAGGCTAAGGCAGGAGGATCGCTTGAGCCCAGAAGTTTGAGGTTGCTGTGAGCTAGGCTGACACCACAGCACTCACCCAGGCAACAGAGTGAGACTCTGTCTCAAAAAAAAAAAGGAGGAAAGAAATAAAATAAAAATAAAAAGAGAAGTTCCATTAAAAGATTCTTTCCGGCTGGGCGCGGTGGCTCACACCTGTAATCCTAGCACTCTGGGAGGCTGAGGTGGGCGGATTGCTCAAGGTCAGGAGTTCGAAACCAGCCTGAGCAAGAGCGAGACCCCGTCTCTACTAAAAATAGAAAGAAATTAATTGGCCAACTAAAAATATATAGAAA
>CAUYRT010018443.1:0-58396 GCA_963574885.1 Lepilemur ruficaudatus | reverse complement strand
GGATCTAGAGGAAATGCTAGGAAAGATTCCTCATAAATATATAGGCTTATGCTATAATAATAAAACACTATCAATATGGGGCATTGGAGTCTTATAAAATCATTATATATTAAAAATATAAGCCGGGTGCAGTGGCTCACGTCTGTAATCCTAGCACTCTGGGAGGCCGAGGCGGGCAGATCGCTCAAGGTCAGGAGTTCGAAACCAGCCTGAGCAAGAGCGAGACCTCGTCTCTACTATAAATAGAAAGAAATTAATTGGACAACTAAAAATACATAGAAAAAAATTAGCCGGGCATGGTAGCACATGCCTGTAGTCCCAGCTACTCGGGAGGCTGAGGCAGAAGGATCGCTTGAGCCCAGGAGTTTGAGGTTGCTGTGAGCTAGGCTGACGCCACGGCACTCACTCTAGCCCGGGCCACAGAGTGAGACTCTGTCTCTCAAAAAAAAAAAAAATAATAATACATATATATAATCCACATTAATAAATTAATATATGATAGGTTACAAAATATATCCAGTCACACATGGCTAACAGTCAAGGGGATAAAGTTGCATTACACTTTTTAGTATTAGTGATGTAGTTCACAAATATGGTCTACCAGTATTCTTTTTCAATTCCTCATAAATTAATATCTTCATTTCAATTACTTTATTTTCCACAAACAGTTGTTTTATATGCATACTCATGGGCTGGTATAAATTATTATTTTTTGAAATTCAAGCATTCTTTATTGTGAGTTTGGGCAAAAGGGAGCTGAGAAAAAGTCAGCTTTTTTTTTGGTTTGAGTGAACAGTGAATGAATAGCGAGTCACACCTGCCATTCTACTCAACATGTATGTGTGAGAAATTGCAACCAAGATCAGGGACATCAATAAGAAGAGAAAACTCTTAGATTAAAGGATATAGAATGAGCAAGAATACTGTAATCTATTCAATGTTACATAAATATTAATGCTTCATTTTCTAACTTGTCCAAAATGCAAACGGAAGAAATAAAGGTGTTGAGACAACAAGAAACGCTATACAAAATTTTATAACCATATTTTAGGCCATCTTATCAATACATTTGAAATTGGGTCTCATTCAAAAATTTTTGTAAGGGTGTGAAGAAAATCTGATTTTGTTGTTATAAAATCGTGTGTGATTAAAAAACAAGTATAAAAGAAAATGTAATGAAAACACTCCCATTTCCAATTCTGGCTTTTTCTCCTATTCCACATTATTACCATTTTGTTTGATTTTTTTTCATTTTTTTCATATGCATTCCATGTACGTAGATGCATAAATCAACTTTTAGCATTTCACAAAGAAATAAGGATATACAATTTCCCTATTTTATATCACCCTTTTGCTTCATTGAACAATGCTGTATTTCATCAAATTGAAAACATCATCTGTTGAAAGATGAATTGCTATTTTATGTTCCACCAAGAGAGAAAAATGCTATCAGTTAAGTTATAATGCAAGATTCTTATCATTTAGAATTTATTTTAAACAAAACATAGATGTTCTCTTAGTTTTAATTGGACATATTTTTATAAAGTAGACATTTTGTATATATATTTATTAATAAAAGGAAAATTCAGGCAAAAATAAATTGGTTAACATAACCTATAATTTCATGTCAAACACCAAATCCTCATAACCGGTTTTTAACTTGAAGTCCCCAAAGTCTGTATTTTCTTTTGCAATATTGTTACTTGTTTCATCAACTACTTACATGATTTAGCAATTCTGAAAAGGAGCCATAAAATAAATAAAAACCATTGATCCACATCCTGAATATTCTAAACATGCCAAATTTGCCGCCTAATCCTAAGTGACTCGGGGAGCTCTCTTTTAGACCCCAGAAACCAAATAGTTGTCTCAGGGGACTTTCTTTCAGGCAGCTGACAATCATTCCAAAAGTTTCAGTCTGATGTTTTGTTATTCATTCAATACAATTATATCACAATTGCAACAATGACCCAGGTTTCCAATATGTTAATACATGGAAAAAAATGCATCTTAAAACTGATGAAATATGGTGTATCTTGCAGATTTGCCAATTCAGCACACACAGTTAGACTATACTTTCTGTGATGGTGAAATGACAGTGCATTTAAGTAGGTTAGTTTATTTAGTTAGACCCCTAATGCTAGATTTTTCTTTACTGTAATTCTTTTGTATCGCTTTATTTCTGTATTCCTCTTTTTATTTTCTGATTATTTTGCCCTGACAATACTGGAGAGAGTGTCTGTGTTTATATAACTTTGTCTATGTGTGCTTGTATAACTAATGAATAACATCTTAGAAATGAAAATAAAAAATTAAAGAATATGAACATTGAAATTTTAATATAATTTTTAAATAAATTCTCTCCCTCCTGGATTTACATTCTATACGTTAGAGTGTCTGGTTCCCTACACTCACTGATATTATGCATTTTCAACCTTTTAAAATTTTAACAATCTGAAAGGTGTTCTATGTAAATAATGAATGGTGCCCCTTGGAGTTGTCCTATCCTGCAGTTCTGAGTCAAATTTATTTGTGTTTCATTTTATGTGACAGAATTTATGCCTTACTTACAGAGAGGCTTTCAACAATCCAGTATTATCTTTAATATTTTATACATATTTTTATACTTCTATTTTTCAGATTTTTTTGTTTAGTAAAGGATAATCTTTATCCTAATGTTAGTTATCTTTGACTCTGCCTAATCTTATATATATATGAATATGTATGTATGTGTGTATATATATGTATATGTATATTTACATATAGAGAGAGAAAGAGAAAGAGAGAGATTTTGCCTAGTTCTTCTCTTTCTTAGTCTTTGAATTAAACATTACAATGACATTTAAGGCAAATATGTGAGATAATATATTTTTACAATCAATACCTAGAATTGTAGTACATTAGGCTTAGCGTATCCTGAGAAGTATCTAATTGTTTTCCTTTTATTTTGCATGTGAGAAAATATTGGGGCCCAGAAAAGTTGAATGACTTTGCTTTTATGTCCACAAATTGGAGATCCAGGAACCTATGCCTCTGGGTCAGAATTTATTCTACTATAACATTAATATCTTAAAGTCTGAAAAGAGTAAAGGTATTTGAGTGATCACAACACGTAAAGACTTCAAAAAAATCACAGTTAAAGTGTGTGGTTTTTTGTTGAGAGAATATAGCAAAGAATCTCACAGTGCTGGACGGTTATTTTGTCAATGTTCCAATTGCCAAGTAAATACGATACTTGTTGGACCACAAATGCAAAGACAATCACAGTGAATGATAAACAAACTAATTAGATTTGTAAATACTCTCTTCATTCTAGTTAATAATATGTTGCTTGATTCAGAGTTAAAAAGTGTCTACATATCAGAAATTCCTAACTCCCATACTACACTCATATATCTACTTATTTGTAAGAACTATAGTGTGTAAATATATAATTTACATTTTTATAAGATTGGTTAATAACAACCTGTTATAAACCCTATCATTTATACTACATGCATGTATAGTATTGAAGTAAATGGCTGATGAGGCACACTGTATTGAAATAAACATTCATTTCATTGCAATGTTCCTCATCAGGCATTTATTTCAATATTGTTTATGTCATCAGCATGTTGACTGATAGCCTTTTCTCAAAACTGGTCTTACATAAATATTTAACACAACAATCTAATTTTGTGTAAGCCATCAGTCTTCACTGGTTTGGGGATAAATTGGGACATTTTCTCCCTTTTTTTTTTTGGCCCCAGTTTAGTGATTTGGGGGTACCTATTTGAAAACTGGTCCATTCTGAAATTGAAATCTTCATTCAAACTGACAAACTTATGTGAAATCTGCTAAATTTGTTAGATCATAAAAAGCAGATAAATCTGCCTTAATTAAACCACATATAATGGTATGTTTCAGGGTCCTAAAAACAGTAGCAAATATTGCTGCATTTAAATTATATTCAAGGTATAACTTTCTGTAACTGCTTTATTTTGCTCTCCTAAATTAACCTCTTCCTTTTTTCAGTTATTGATCTAATACAGATAAAAATCAGAGGTGGGAGCTGATCCTGTGAGTTTCCAAATTAGAACATAGATTGGATTTGCTACTTTAGGTTTGAGTTAGGTTTAGAGTTAGGGCTTTCATTCAGCAATAGTAGAACCCTGAGAAATGGAATGATGTCATTTGAAAAAAATTAGATGGTTTTGAGTATTCCAAATACATAAACTCCGCTTGCCTGTAGAAACAGTTTCTCATCCTCTATCTGACAGGATGTTCCAGCCTTTGACTGACAATACTATAATGACTTTACCTGCAGTATGGCAACTAAAAGTAGTTCTTCTTTACATATATGCAGTTTCTCTTGCCCACTCCATATACCATCCTTTGTTATTTCCTAGGAATTTAACTAAAGTCAGCTTCCTCTAAGTCCCGGTAGGCAAATGTAAAGTTAATCTCAGGAAAATAAGAACTATACAACAAAAGAATTTCAATAATTTGATCATTTATGTTGGCGAAAATCTATGTATGCATGAATTTTGGAAGTTCTAGGTTAGCTAGAGAGAAACATAGGTTTAGATCAGGTTAGATTTTTCAATACAAATAATATTATGTAAGATTCTTGACATATTATTAAATCGAATAGGTGGAAATGGTTTTAACTTTAGCTTTGAAGGCTGATTGGTCTGCAAACAATGGTGGCCTCCATGGAATGAGGTTGTACTGTTGGAAATCCCTTATTATAATGTAGAGAAAGGAAATAAAAGACATCCATGATGGGGATGTTGAAAGTGATTTATGATGTGCATTCCTCTCTCCTACCCTTTAATTATGTCCCTAAGAGCTTAAAGGACACTGAGAAATTGAGAAACACATGGCTTGGAAGAGCTTCAATTTTCCTTAAAATTGCTACAGTTTCTGTCTTCTTGAGGTGGGTGGATGAAGGTCAGAGTGACTATTGCTGTTATTTAAATGGGTTTCCAGATTTCATAGTGATAACAGGATCCTGAAATGGCAGTGTCCAAGTGGTAAAACTTAACTTCCTGAGGAAATGTGGGTGTGGTTACTGAAGTAGGGGTTAGAACCCAGTGTTAGTAGGATTGGCATCATTCATCTCTGGGAGGGAAAAGAATAAATCAGTACTGTCATCAAAGACTAGAAAGATGCATAAATGAAGATTCCCATTACCTTGCCATTTAAGTTATTTGTTTGACCAGTGCAGAAAACAGTTTGGCCTTGAAGACTAAGTGTAGATTTCCCTAAACATCAGGTGGTAACTCCATGCTGCTGTTATCATGTAAGTATGTCTGCGTGTATAAAACATACTTAATACTTAGAAGAATCTATAAAATAAATAAATTCAAAATACAGCTGCAAATTAAACACTTATTTACCCCAAAATCACAGCAGTAAAAAATATTACGGATTTTGAAACCCACTGTCAAGCCTTTCCCAATCACATTTCTCCTTATCTGCTAAGTGCAACCATCATCTTCAAACATATGTTAAACATCTCCTTGCTTACATTTTTCATCACCCACATATATACCTGAAAAAAAGCCTTCTGGAAATCCGTGTATGTTGTACAACTACCATATACAATAGCTCCGATGCATAAACATTATTGTATTTACTTTAGAAAAATGAAACTAGAAGCAAAAAGGAAAAAAAAAAAACATTAACCAAGTTGAAAGGAGAGATGATGTTGCTATTTTAATCTGTGACTCCCAGTAGAAGGTAAGCTATAAAGAGTCCCTGAATCAAAGACTTATTTCTGCTTTTCTGACTATTTACAACAGCTGTTACTTAAAAAGTTAGTAGACAATGTCATGTGTGACTCCTTAAAAACACAGAGTTTAGCAAAGTCACGGTATTTGGCAAGATGACAGTATGGTACAGGTGGGAAATGTTGAGCTGAATTATGATAAGAAGGACTGGACTGTTCTGTAGTTTCTTCTTTTAAACTCATCATGACCTATTTCCAGCTCTTACATGAGTTACAAGAGAACAATTCCATAGGTGAAATAAGTTCCTTCAACTGAACCATGAAGTCAGAGATGGGGAGGAAGAACTTTATTAGTACACAGTCAAGAAAAGACAAAGAATCCGAGCCAGTTTCAACTAGACATTGTGCCCTTGAGTTAAATGAAGGGTTTTTTTGTTTGTTTATTTTAAACCTACTTCTGATAATGACTAACCAGTTTTTGACAAAATAATATAGCAATAATAATAATAATAATGAATTAAACAAGTTGAAAACAACAGAGAATTATCAAAAATTACAAGAATTACCTACAACACCTAGCATGAGAATTTGCAGAACCAGATCTAAAAGTTGAGGGAGGCCAAAAGAGACAAGCTTAGCATTTGGGACTACTTTTCTCATTATGGTAATTGACAATTCCAAAAGCAACTATAAAAACTGTGGCTAAAAGATGGAAAAACCCAGTAAGTTTGGAAATTCAGCAGTACACTTCTAAATTGTGCAGAGGTCAAAGAAAAGAAATCACTACTGGATATAGAAAATATTTTAAATTGAATAACAATAATAATGCATATTGAAATTTGTGGGATGCACATACACTGTTTAGAGGAGCCATTAATCTGAAATGCATATATTGAGAGACAATAAAGGCTAAATGCTCATGATCTAGGCATCTACTACAAGAAATTAGTAAAAGAATAGCATATTAAGCTAAAAAAATAGAAAAATAAAAATAAAAATCAGGTGACATTAATGAAATAGAAAAGAAATCTATAATAAAAGGAATAAAAAGTAAATTCATAAACCTAGGAAAATTTATTAAACCACACACACACACATAAATGAAATGAATTCTCAATATCAAAAGTTAAAAAATAAATATTAGTACAGATCCTCCTCCCTTTACAAAAGGCCATATTAACAATTAAATTAACTTCAATAGTTTTAAAATGTTTTGTTTTGTTTTGTTTTAAAATCAACGAGGAAAACTTCGGGCAAAGATGATATCACCAACCAAACCAAATTCTACCAAAGGAAATTATATCGATTTGACACAAAATCTTTAAGAGAATAGAAAAATAGAACAATTTCCAACCTATTTTATGAAGCCATCATGACCTTGACACCAAAATCTGAAAAAGACAGGACAAGAAAGGAAATTGTAGGACATTATCACTCATAGTCATAGAAACAATTTTAAAAAATCCAATAATATATAAATAAAGATTAATAAATAATTTATTATTTATTTAAGCATGGAAGTTTTATTTAGTACTTTAAAATCAATTATTTAATTGGACATATTGGAAAAAAACAAGAAGAAAAACTAAAGACATCTAAAATATGCAGAAAAATATTTCCTAATATTCACCATTAATTATGCAAGAATTAATAGAAAAAATAATACTTTTCCTAGTCTGATTAAAAGAAAAGAAACTTATATGAAGCACTACATATTTAATGGTGAAATATTGAGAATTTTCATCAAGATTTGGAAAAAAATAAAAATGTCCCTTTTTATCATGTCTACTCAACATTATAGTAAAGGTTTTATACAGTACAATAAGGCAGAAATTTCAAAAAGAAGAAAAATAGAAGAAAAATAAATAAAATTTATTTTAGAAGAAAAATTTTAGAAGAAAAATAAATAAAATTTTTATTTTTTGCAAATAATAATTTTGTCCCTAAAAGCTCAATTAACTTCATAGATAAATTTAGCAAGTTCACTACATATAAGGTCAATATACAAAACTCACGCCATCAACAACTGTAAAAGAAGCTATATTAATCATCTATTGCAGCCATAACAAATTATTACAAATTTAGCAGCTTAAAACAAAACTCATGCATTAGATAACAGCTCTGTAGGTCAAACACCAGAACAGAGCGGGACATCAGGTCTACTCTCCAGGTTTCACAAGGTCACAATCAAGGTTTTTTCAGGTCTGTCTTACTTTCTAGTCTTTAGCAACGAGCCCACTCCTAAACTCATTTAGACTGTTGACAAAATTCAGTTTTATGTAATTGTAAAACTAAAGTCCCTTTTTCCTTGCTGGCTCTTGAGTTCTAAAGGCCATTCATATTTCTTGGTTCATGATCTCCTTCCTCATCCTTAAAGCTAATAAATGGTGAAGCAAGTTCTTCCTAGATTTCAAATCTCTTTGACATTCTCTTCTGCCTCATCTCTACTTTCTTTTCTGCCATATTTCTCTGACCTCTGCTAGAGAAATTTCCTTTTTTAAAGAATGTATGTGATTAGATTGTGCCTATCTGAATAATCTAGGTGAATTTCCCTGTTTTAAAGTCTGTACCCTTAGTTATATCTTCAAGTTTCTTTCACATCAGTAGAGAGATCAGTGTTTGAATAACAAGAAGTGGGATTCTGGTTGTGGGGTGGCATCTTTAGAATTCTGCCTACCACAGAAATAATTTACAGTAGCTAGAAAATGCATTCAGTTTTTACATGTAAATCTAATGAAATACACGTGCTGTTTCTACCTTAAAAATTACTGTAAGAAATTAAACAAAGCCTAAATAAATGGAAGTGTATGCCATATTCATGAATTGAAAGATTCAGTACTGCAAAGATATCAATTTTCTCCCCAACTTATGGAAATATGCAAACTGAAAAACAGACTTAAAAATTTTAAAGTAACTGGAAAATGTCAAGAATGAGCAAGGCATTCTTCAAGAGAAACAACAATGGAAAATTTAAACTACCAAATTGTAAGACTAATTATAAACTTCAGTAATCAGGATGCTAACAATGTAGTATTGTCAGGGAGACAGATAAATGAAACGGAGAATCCAGAAGTGGACTCAAGCATATATGGACATTTGATTCATTGTAAAGATGCCATTGCAGAGAAGTAAAGACAAGAAGGTCTTGTTAACAAATGGTGGTTAAGATCATTGGATATCCATAGAGCAAAGAATGAAATTTCTACACACTCAAAAGTCAATGATTATAGAACTAAATGTCAATGGATTATAAAAGTAAAAGTCAAGGGATTATAGATTTAAAACAGTACAGATTTTAAAAAATTATTGTGATAAGCATCATCTAAAATGGTTGAATCAACATTTCTCAAAAGAAGATACACGAATGGCTGACAGGTATATAAAAAATGCTCATCATTAGTCACCAGAGAAATGAAAATCAAAACTACAGTGACATATCACCTTACCCCAGTTAAAATGGCTTTTATCAAAAAGACAGGTAATAACTAATGCTGGTGAGCATGTAGAGAAAAGGAAACCCTAATGCACTGTCAGTGGGGATGTAAATTAGTGCAACCACTATGGAGGACAGTATAGAGATTCCTCAAAAGACTGAAAATAGAACTACCATATAACCCAGCAATGCCACTGCTGGGTTTATATCCAAAGGAGGACAAGTCAGTATATCAAAAAGAGTCCATACTCTCATGTTAGTGCAGCACTATTCTCAATAGCCAAGATGTGGAATCAACCTATGTATCCATTTATGGATGAATGGATAAAGAAATTGTGGTACATATACACAATGGAATATAATATAGCCACAAAAAATATTACAATCCTTCTGTTTACATAAATGTTGATAGAACTGGAGAACATTACGTTAAGTGAAATAAACCAAGCACAGAAAGACAAATCTCACATGTTCTCACTCATATGTGGGGGCCAAATATTAAAAACATTGATCTCATGAAGACAGAGTAGAATGATGATTACCGGAGGCTGGGAAGGGTAGAGAGAAGGGGTGAATAAAGTGGGGATGATTAATGGGTGCAAAAATACAGTTGGATAGAACGAGCAATATTTGATAGCACAACAAAAATGTTAAATGCCAGAGGTGATGGACACCCCAATTACTTGATTGGATTAATTCACATGGTATTCTTGTATCAAAGCATCACATGCAGCCTATAAAGATATACAACTATTACAAACCCATAATAATTAAAAATAAAAATAAATAAAAGCTCTCAAAAAACTCCAAAGGTCACTGCCTCCTAATATCCATACCCACTGGCCATTCTCCCCACTTGACCGTAGGCTGGACCTTGTGACTTACTTCTAACAATAGAATATGGTAAAACTGACGTGACGTCACTTTCTCTGCCTTGGAGAGAGATGATATTCAGGTAAAAATCTTGTGTCTGTTTGCACATGTGAAATGATTTCTGTAAGTTATATTCCCAGGCACGGAAATGATGGATTTTAGTTAATGTGTATATTCTATTTTACAAGGTAAAACATTTTTTTTTCCATAAGGCTGGTAGGAATTTGTATACCTTTCCCTGAATGTATAAAAGTTCACTGTCCCACGCCCTCAGTGTGATATTGTTAAACTTTTTATGTTTTTATGTTGTGCAAAACTGAATGTGAAATACTGTTTATTGTTGTGCTCATTTGTTTTTATTGTTATTATTAAGGGTGGTTTGTGGTTCACATGCTGATTCACTTTGCTTATTTTTCTGGAAAATGCATCTACTATCCTTTCCCTGTTTTTTCATTGTATTGTGCCTGCCTTTTTATGACAGTATGCAATATTTCTTTATATATTCTCAGTACTAATCTTTTGGCAGTTGTATTTATACATCTTCTCAGGACTGTTTGAGATGATATTTTCACATTCTTTATGATGTCTTTTAAATGACAGAAGTTTCTTAGCATTAGGATCCTCTATATATCATTATTTTGTGTGTTTTTAGGACTTTTTGAGATTTGTTTTTAAAAACCATGTTTAATCTTGAGGTTATAATGATATTCTACATTTTCCCCCAAACTTTTTAAGGTATTGCTTTTTTCATGAGCTACTTGACTCTATTGGGTCACTTTATATAGAGTGAGAAGTAGGTATTCTATTTCTTCTTTTTCATATGGCTAACTAGTTTTTTTGTACTATTTATTGCAAAATCCCTCACTCTCTCATTAACCTGAAATACAATTTCTATCAGATATTAAGTTTTCTGGTTCTGGGTTTTCTATTTTATCTCACTGGTGAATTTTTTGTTACTGACCAATACTACACCATCGTAATTATTATAGCACCAAAATTAAGCTTGATATTTTGAGACCCTAGTCTCCCATACTTTTTAAGAGTATTTTTTTAGACCTGTGTTTTTCCTTATCAACCTAGCATTAGATTTTCAGGCTCATTATAAAAACATTAATACTTTTTTATTGAAATTAGACTATGTATAAAGAAACTGGGAAAATAGCTTTATTAAATTGACTCTGTGAATAAACATGTTTCTTTCCTTTAGGAAATTGTTTAGAATCTTCCAAAAATTTTATACTTTTATCAATGTATTAGTGACTTAAACATAAGGAGCTAAAATAAAACTTCTAAAATTATAAATTTTTTGTGACTTTGGGTTAGGCAAAAATTTCATAGATATTACACCACAAGAACAATCCTCAGATGAAAAATATTGATATATTGAACATAAAAATTAAAAACTGTTGCTAATCAATAGTCTCCATTGATAAAAATGAAAAAAAAAGAAATAAGTAAGTCGCAAGCTGGAATACCATGCTTGCAAAACATACATCTGATAAAAGTCTTCTATCCAGAAGATATAAATCAATCTTATAACATCAAGAGACAAAAAGAAAAAAACCCTAAGAGAAAATAACTTGAATAGAGATTGCACCAAAGAAGATATATAAATTGTTAATAAGCACACGAAAATGTGTACAATATAATTATTCCTTAGGGAAATACAAATTGAAACCACAATGAACTATCACTAGAGACTCATCAGAATAGCTTTAATCTTAAATATGAAAATACCAAGTTTTGGCAAGGATGTGGGAAAATGAATCTATATATTTGTGGTAGGAATGTAAAATATAATAGCCATTTTGGAAAACAGTTTTATAGTTTCTTAAAATCTTAAACATATTTTTCCGTATGATCCAGCAATTCTATTTCTATGTGTCTACCCCAAAAGAAATAAAAATATATGTCCACAAAAGACTTGTGTGTGAACGTGCATTCATTATAATAGCCAAAAATGTGAAACACTTCAAATGTGCATTAATTAGTGGATAGAGAAATAAAATGTATTATACCCATTAAATGTAATATCACCAACAATAAAAAGAAAAGTACTATTTGTATCTGCAGCAACATGGATGCACTTCAAAACATTATGTTCAGGGAAAGAAGCAAGATGCAAATGATTATATATTGTATAATTTAATTTTTATGAAATTCTTAGAAGTAAAACTATAGACACAGAAAGCACATTTGCGGTAGCCTGAGATGCTGGTGAGGATTGAAATTTTTTTGTAATGATAGAAGTGGTCTCAAACTACGTGTTGCATAACCTACACACTCATTTACTAAAAATCATCCAACTGTACATTTACAATGTGTCTTTTACACATTTCAATGTGTATTTTGTGGTATATAAATTGTACCTTCAAAAATATTGTAGGATCAATTTAAATATCTCAAAATCACTGCCAAACATATTTCTTCACAGAATGCAGTTGGTATATTTAACTCCTATTCATGTTTTGATCCATACTGTTATTATTAATATAAACTAATGTCCAAAAATCAAAATATGGTCTTCCTTATCTTCTATTTACTTCCAACATTCTGTTTTGCCATTCTGATGCTGTTGTTTTTCTGTTGTTTTGTTTTATGACTCAAAGTTCTGTTCTTCACCTGGAAAAACAGATAAAAACGTCTTTTCTACTTAAGCCAAGTAAGTAAAATGATTTCACACACGCTCCCGCAGATGTCATATTCTACACTCAGTCTACAGAAAGTATACTTTATGTGGCAGAGATGGCTAACTAGCCACCAAAATTCAGGCACTTCCTTCCATGAAATAACATTGTGACAGAAATGTAACTCCTTATCCAAGGACTACAATTCTCAGCTCTGTTTGGATTTAGATAAGGCCGTGTAATCAGATTTTGTCAATAAAATATGAATGGAATGATATTAATATGTCACTTCTGGGCCATGGCAGCTAGCACAAAAGTTGTATCTGTCACATTCTCTTTCTTTCCCTACCTGCTGGCTGGCATCATTCATGTAAAATTGGAAACTCAGATGTTGAGATGGTAGAGGCTCCAATAGCCTGATCCAGGTATAACTATGTGGAACAGAGTCCACCCCCACCTCTCTACCCCAAAAGAGTGACACTTGTATTGGACAGTTATTTGAGAAAATTGAACTTCTGTTGTGCTGATGTGTTATCATAGAAATGTTGGGGTCAATTAGTTATAGCTGTTGTTGTTAACTAATTATAAACCAATACATTTTATGCCTATTAGTAGAAAGATATCAAGCACCACATTTTTTGTAACTAAGATTTTTGTTTGTTTGTTGTTTTATTTTGTTTTGTTTTTAAACACATTTCTTCCCTCCTACATGAATTGCTAATCCTTACTGTTTCCTGGAGGTGGTTTAGGATAACATGTTTTTCATGTTTTCTATTGTCATATATTATTAGAATAACCACATATCTTTGATATGACCCAACTTTAATTCTTGATCTCCTTCGTATCATTTTCTGTTACTTTACCCTTTTTTTGAAAATTTCTTTCAATGGTTGTTAAATGTTTGCATTTCTAACTTCCATTCTGTCTTTCTCTATCACCTTATCTTTCTTGTTCTCACATCTGAAGTGTAAATATTAATACTTTTTTTTACTTATATGAGCTTTCTTATTTAGCAAAGAATATCAAAGCAATGATTTTTTTTTTAAAAAAGCAAATGCTTATTATATAGCATATTCTGTGTGTGTATCAGGCATTATTTTAAGTGTTTTATCAGAATGGAACTATTTAATTCCCACAAAAAATGCTACTATATTAAATATACTTTTTCCAAGGAAGAAAGTAAGGCATAGAGAGATTAAGTAACTTGCTAAAAGGTACAAATTTATTAAATGTCAGGTGTGGACCCTAACCTAGGCAGCCTGACTTCAGAATCTGCATATGTAACCACTACATTAAACTGCTTAGTAATTATGTAGTATTTTTGCACCTTAGATGTGTTGGCTCTATAGCAAAATCTTAGTGATTAGTTCCTCATCTAGGAAACATTTCCTGACCTTATCTCTCCCCATCTTCTTGGTACTGTTCCTGCTTACTGTATACAGATTCATTATCTAATGAAGATTGTCTTTGGAACAAGGTGAGACATAAAATATAAAAGAATATACAAAAATTGTTATGATTATACCAATGGCACAATTATGATTATTTTTTCTAAGTTTCTTTTTCTTTTTTCTTTTTTTCTTTTTTTTTTTTTTTGAGACAGAGTCTCACTCTGTTGCCTGGGCTAGAGTGAGTGCTAGCCCAGTGCTAGAGTGGGCGTCAGCCTAGCTCACAGCAACCTCAAACTCCCGGGCTCAAGCGATCCTTCTGCCTCAGCCTCCCGAGTAGCTGGGACAACAGGCATGTGCCACCATGCCCAGCTCATTTTTTCTATGTATTTTTAGTTGGCCAATTAATTTCTTTCTATTTATAGTAGAGACGGGGTCTCGCTCTTGCTCAGGCTGGTTTCGAACTCCTGACTTTGAGCGATCCACTCGCCTCGGCCTCCCAGAGCGCTAGGATTACAGGCGTGAGCCACCACGCCCGGCCTCTAAGTTTCTTTTTCTATGAGCTTACTTTTTCTATGAGCTTACTGAAGGCAGTGATTTATATCTCACTTGTTTGTATTTATTCATTCATCTAAAATAATTTCCTTGGATACTATTTCTTGCTGTGCCTGGCACTATGTTATCTAATATATGTGTGTGATTCATGGGAACTGTGTATGGTAATAAACATAGCTCTTGTTTATTAAGCACTTACTCTGCTCTAGAGACTCTCTTAGGGAATTTATGGATATGGTGAGGCTGGATTGCTGGGTTCTGGACACCTCTTGTGTTTCATCCTATATCATGATAGTCCACTTTTCACTTCAGCCATTTTGTAGCTACCAGCTTCACATAGGTATAACCTGGCCACACCTTGCCTCAATTGCATGTTGAGTTTCTCATTTGCTGTTCTGGAGCCTCTCAGAGACTGTACTATGGACTGCCTGGAGGCATCCAGTGCTCAACCATGCCTGTGCAAACCTGGAATTTTAAGGCCCCTAACACTCGATCAAGGTGGGACTGCAGTCATGGGTGGATAGATGCTTCCATCTTCCATCCCTTTGCTAGTCAGTGCTGATACGTGCTTTCCTCAGAAGGTTCCACTTGCCTGGGGTGGTAACTTTCTTAATTACACACACTTGACATGATTTTTTGATTTTATTTTTATTTTCTATCACTTCCTCTAAAGCCCCCTCCTCCCAAATTAGACTGCTTTCTGGGAGAAATTTGGATAAACGAACATCAAAGTTATTATTCATACTCACGTCTAGAAAAATGTGATTACTTTACATTATAAAACTACTGGATCTTCATCAAAGGAAAATTTTGAGACAGGCCAGCTATTAATATTCCAGTATCTGCTGGATTAAACAATCTCCTTTCAGTTAAAACATCCAGTCTTTTCAAAGCTTTATTCCTTTTCTGGGGTAGTTGAAAATAATGCTCTCTGGGGAGCCCAGTTTTTCTAATTTTCCCCTCTTCCCCTCAATGCAAAATATCTTCATGCTACTCTGTCTTCATACAAATGGAGAAGAAGAGATCCCCGACATGGTGACAGTTCATCAGCTCCTGTAGGGTCCAGAATGATGCTCTTGCAATATTTGACATTACATAGCCTGTGGTATTTGTTTGCAAAATCTTGCTGGTGTAAGACTTGGATTGGAAGCTTCAGCTGAATTAGGACCTGGTTGCCTACCTTTGCACATGGGGAGTCTTTTTTGTCCATCAATCATTTTCTTTACACAAAGATAAGTTTATCCACTAAGAACTTACTTAAGCCATATTGGCTATACCCTTTGGTTTAGAAAGATGAGAAAGAGATTTCAGTGATAAAGGATCAGAGTCTTGAAGTAGATTAAGAAAATGAGAAAAAGACACATCCAAGGAAATAGGCAAGGAAGGAGGGAGAAATAAGTAAAGAGAAAATGAAAGATAAAAAAGTGATTAAAGAAGACAGGAAGAGATGGAGGAAAAGAGGAGTAGAAAATGAAGAGAAATAAAGAATAAGAAAAGCAAATGGGAAAGGGAGAAGGAGGAAAGAGGAAAAAAGGGGAGAACAGAAAGTGGGAGGAAAGTAGAAGCTTGCAAAGCAATAAAGCAATGGTCAACATTATTTTTGTGTTAATTCCTGTTCATCTCATAAATAAATCAATAGGCAAAATCTAGTAGTGTATATATGTTCTAAAGACAAAGAAAACTAAGCCATGAAGATGTAGTCTTACACAAAACTGTTTTTAAAAAAATTGGTTTGACTTATTAGGAAAGTTCCTTAAAATACACTGGCAATTAATAGAACCTCTTGAGACATTCATTGATTGTTTTCCTCCATCTATCCACTGTCTTGTAAGCAAAAAGCGGACTTTTGTTTTAGGAACCTCTGCTCCTTAATTTTCCCATGTTATCAAGTGAAGCTCTCAGGCCAAAGAAAATCAGCACATTGAATTCACTTGACCATAGCAATTGCTTCATAGTAAATCTAGTTGAAATTAATCCCAGGATATATTCTGGAAACCTTTAGACAAACACTCTTGCTCTCTGATGCAACCCTAAGAGCCTCTGGCAGCCCTTCTGAGATCACTGGTGAACGAGCCATTTTAAGAATGGAGTTAATATGGAGGAAGCAGACCCAACAGATGGTAGGAAATCCCAGTCCTGAGTTATTTGATCCAGACCTGAAGCTAGGTCTACCCTTCTACTATTCCATTATGAGTCAATTAATTTCTTTCATCCATCCCCTCTTCTTTTCCCCTTGAGCCAATTTACATTTAGCTTTTGTCACTTATGACAAAAAAAGAAAAAGAAAAATTTAAAAAAAACTTAACTTAATGAACATAGATTTTTTCCATGAATGTTTCTCTTGTATTTTCATTTGTTAATGTTTTCTTTAGTATGTTCTATGAAAGAAAGCACCTAAGATTTTTCACTTTTTAAGTGACATTTGTGCATCTGGGTTTCATAACAAATACAATTTAGTGTCAGGTTTAAGAGAAGTAAAATTTAAGAAGAGGAGTTAGACAAAATTCATAATATATTACAGGTAAGAAATTACTTTAAAAAAGAAAGAAAATAGTGATTCTTTGTAATACTAAACTATGGACAAGGAGGAATGTAAAATTTATTTTAAAATTAAATTTTTTATTTGAAGTTACTCCCTTAACATTCAGACAGCCATGATCTCATAAAGATGAATATGTAACCATAATATTAGCTTTTTTCTTCTAATTCCTTTATATGTGTTTGTAATTTCAACTATAAATAAAATATGGTTTTAAAAATGCAAAAATACATGGGGTGGTGACTTGCTAACTTCACAATCATATATTGCTCCAACTACAAATAACTTATCAAACAACTTTTTTTATGTTGATTGCTACAAAAATATAAATTATTTAAAACCACATATTAAGGGTACCTGATTTATTTTCAGTTGAATTCCTCAGCATATTTATCATCCAAAATATTTTGTTGTCAGAGTGAATCAACTTTTGGATATATTACAGATGGTCTTAGGCATAGCATTTTCTTTACAAAATTTCTTGTCCTATGATTTATATTTTTAAAAGATCATATAAACTGATATTATAAAAACACTGTAAGTGTAATAGGGAACTCGGGTTAAGCAAAAATGCATTCATATAAAGCATCAAATGTCCTTTTGAAAGATAAATCATCCTAAGAGAAGTGAATAATCTAATTTTTAAAAAGTACTAATGAGTATTTATTAAATCTATAATAGCTAAAGATTGGAAATAACTCAAAAGTCCATCAGCAGGAAGTTGTGCAAAGAAACTATAGTATATCTACAATGAAAAAATATTATGTAGGCATAAAAGAGGATTGAGGAGTATCTTTATACACTGCTATGATATGATTTTCAGGATATTCTGTTCATACATAGTAGCTATAATTGGTTAAAATATATCAAAATGACACTAAAACATCACCATACTCTGTTTCACCTTTGGAGGTTGTTAACTTAGCAACTATTCTGAATCCTGGAGAGGGGACAGAATCTGTTACACATCCTACCTCTCCCGTATGACTAGTACCTTTTGATAACTAAACAGTTGATGAGGGGAAATTTCTCTTTGCACAAGTATTCCATCTAATAGACAAATAACAAATGATAGAATTAGAATGTCATCAATTTGTAATCCCGAATAAAATATTGAATCTAGGTCATGATTGTTAAAACCATTAAGTAAAAAGCTGAAGGAGGACTTTATATTGGATGGATCAGTCCAGCAACTGAACCTACAATCCCTGATGAGACATCAGAAGACCTGGGTGCAATTATTCTCTCTGCCACTAACTTAATATGTAATCTTGGTTATATAAATTCTCTGAGCCTCATATAAAAATTTGTACATTGAATTATCTGACTATTATATCTCTTTCAGCTCTGGAATACCAACTTTGATTTTTTTTTTTAATGTTGCAGGAAACCCTGATGGTTACAGAAATCATTTTTTATAAAGAAAATCCATTTTAAAACAAATATTATGGCATAATTTTACTATTTCATTTTTACATTTCATCTTTACTATAGTTCAATATACCTACTCTGTTAGATCTTTTGATTGTAAAAATGGAAGTCACCTATCAAGAGTTTCTTGGTTCTTTTTCTGCAAGTAGAAATACATGCAAATGCTATGATGTTAATACATAAAACTAACAAATTTCTGGGTTTTTTTCTGATTTCTTTAATTGGAGTTGGGAAAATATAGACATATTAAAAGCAGTGTTCTTAAAGTGTTTCCTCAATGATGTAATTTTAAACACATGCAGGTTCTGGAGGTCACGAAGTTCATCCTCAAGTTCAATAATTTACTAGAAGGACCCACAGAATTAAGGAAGGCTCTTATACTCCTGGGATAGTTTATTACAGTGAATGGATACATATTAAAATATGTAACAGGAAAAGGCACACAAAACACTTTCCAGGAGGGACCAGACTTCTAATTGTCCTCTCCCAGCAAAGTCATGTGGACAACACCAGCAGGAGCTCCGCTGAGCGGCGAGAGGCAGCAAGCTCACCTGTCAGGTGTCAGAGTGGCCAACTAAAGCAACAAGCCAAAAACGAAAGAGCCTTTGATTACTAAGCCTTTAATTTACTTATTGTGATGGTATAAGCAAAAGGCTAAAACCTCAAAAAGCACCGACTCCCCCTTTTCCATTTTCCCATGGAAGGCACCCCCGTGGAGAGTCAGGTAGATCATTGCAGACGTCTCACTGTCAAGGGAGCCCCCAACAAAAGGCTCCAACAGTTCTATGAATGCTGAGATCCAAGGTGGGGGAAGAGGAAGGCTAGGAGTTGACAAGAACTGGAGACTGAGTCAGAGTGGGGAAAATTGCATAAAAAGCCTCCCTCCCTCCATAAGGGGGCCTCGGTAGAGGCACCTGAAGAGGAAGTTCGCTGAAGTCCTCAAAGACACACAGCAATGAAGGTTCTGGGGCTTCGAATGTATACACGTGAAAGAGCATAACTGCCCCTGGGGACCTGGGTCTTTGACTGCAACTCCCGTTGCAGACTGCGTGCACTGGCTGTGCACCAAGTCTGGTGTAGGGAGGGCAGCTTTTCCCCATGAGGCCTGTCTGGTAAAAACATTGTAATTGTCTATGTTCAGGCCTGAAAAATCACACATAGATTTTTAACAAAGAGAGAAATCCCTTACTTACTTCTCCAGGCAACAATGTGCAGCAGTGCACATGGAATATTGCCAACCAGGGAAGCTCACTGGCCTTAGTGCACAGAGATTTTATTGGGGGTTGGTCATGCAGGCATGGCTGACCTTAGTCTACAGCTCCTCCAGAGGTCAAGCTGCTACCACATGACCCAAGACTCCAAACACAAATACAGTGTTAGCATAGATTGACATGCCTCAAGGCCCTCCAGTAAGCAAAGACACTTATGAAGCAAGACGTTCCAAGGACTAGAAGGTTAACTTCCAGGAGCTGGGGATAAGGGCCAGACCTTTCTATTGCACAAGGTGCTATAAGAAATTATGTACAGGGATAAAATGTAGTAGTAGCTACACTCAAAAAAAATACATGGTAAGGGATAGGGGAAAAATAAGAGTGAATAGATGCAACTTCCTCTGCACTGATTTCCTCTGCACTGCTAACATATTGTTGTGCTACTTTGTTTCCATCACTATGTTTTCCAGTACCTCTGCTTCATATAGCATCTATGTTTTTTTCCATGTGCAGAACAGACAGAACAGTGCTTTGTAAAATTTGGGTAATATTTGACTTTATAAAAAAAATCCCTCTAGAAAGTCTGAAATGGTTGTAGACCAAGATTTTTAACAAGTTGTGTTGAATTGGTGATAAAGAAATGTCTAAAAGGTCATAAGGGAGATTCCATTTACCCTTTGGATTGCAGAAAATATGGTCATATTGACATGATAAATCTTTGTGAAAATTTGATTTTTTGCACCGAGCTCAATCAGGAGTGTAATCTGCTGCCATTGTATCCTGTCAGGTTCTTATGAGGCCAATAATATGTCCTTAGGTGCCACAAAGTCAAATAATTCCTGTGTTCTCCTCCGAGACTGTAAAAAACAGTTTCAGGAAGATAGGTTCTGTTCTTACTGACCCAACCTGGTAAATATGGTTTCCTATGTATGTCTCCAGTGTCTTTTAATGATGAAAATTGAGATTCAGGCAAATAAATGAGTTGCTGAACTTCACCCAGTGGCAGAGCTGGGATCCCACTGAAGGTCTGTAGCCTCTACATCAAGAAGGCCACCAACTTCTTCTTCTTCTCCTTTTCTTCCTCTTCTTCTTCCTCCTCCTTCTTCTTACCATTACTTTTCCTCTTCATGTGTTTAGTTTGAAATGGTTTCAGTTGGATAAATACACTAGTCTTGACATTTTTGGCCCCTGGCTCTGCATACCCTCAAGCATGAAAAATACGTGCTATTTCTTGAAGTAAGATCTGTGTCGAGTGAATCCTATACCACATTAACTACTCGAACAAGGACTCTCAAGGAACTCTTCCTTTTTACCATTTTATCCACCTTCCCCTTAAAACAAACAAACAAACAAAAAAAAAAAACCCCAAAAAACAGAATAAAAGAAAAAGAAGCTAAAATCTAAAGAACTGAAATTTCTGTTCTCACAAACAGATTAATTGATTTGACTTGAGCATTTAAAACCAATTGGTAAATCTTGTAAAACAAATCTCTAAAACCGTTTGATTGAATTTACCTAGCATACTATCCAGCACATAATATTCAACTAAAATGTATTTGTTAAAGGTAACTGAATCATCCAGTTAATGTAGTTAATATGGTTAAATGAGTTTGCATACTGAGGCATGGGCTTAATCACCACATAAAATGATAAAACCACAAACTCGGAATGCCTCACACTTGGATGAAAAACATGAAATCAAACAGCATAGCAAGGTATCATTCTTTTTTCCTAACTTGATGAAAGTATTATTTTTAAGTAACCAGAATGTGCTTATGTCTCAGTAGCATATTGTCTCTTTTGTTTCTGCAAGATGTCAGAGTCACCCTCCAAGGGAATAAAAAAAAAACAAAAACGGATTTGGTTTGAGAAACCATAATAAATGTATTCTATTCCATTTGGATTTAACATCCCAACTGATTGGCATTAGCATTAGGTTAAAATATTTATTGCACTTATTCAAGATAAATTGCATCAATATAATTTATTATTTAAGAACAAATGGGAACAATCTGTACCAGTGAAGATAACATTGTACTTCATACTATTCTTGACAATGGCAGGTTTAGGGAAATGTTAAACTACTTGGTTTATAATTTATAAAATACAAAATTGTAACTGTAAATATTTTAACATCTTTAGGAAAGAAGAATTAAAAGGTGTGACAACCACCTCAAGGTGGGAGGGGGCATGCCCCAAAGACATTTCAACAGAAAAGTCTGCCAGTGAAGCCTTCTAGAGAGGACTGAATTAATCAGACTGTCTCCCTGTGGGTCCTTTCACAGCTCTATAGTAAATGAGGAAAGTAATTTACATCTAAACAGATTCTTCAATAAATAACTTCCACCACTCAGTAATATAGCTTAGTTTTCCACCTCCATGACTAAGGACTTAGCTTCTAAGAACTTAAAATGAAGCAATATTTAAAATTAGAATACATAAATGTACCAACTTATCATCTTCTCAATTTTAGTAGCTTTATTTTAACACCGGTGAAATTTCCATTAATAGTAGTGTCCTATTGTACTGTCATCATGAAGGATACTGCTGAGATTTCCACTGACATCTTTCCTGTTACTGTTTTGACATCATCCTAGATATTGCTTTCCCATCATCTTGACATCATAGCATAGCCTCCCCAGACTTGTGGTGATATTGCTTTGCATTGTTTTAACATCACAATCTGGTCTGTGTAGATTTGTATTGACCTCATTTTGCCATCAATTTGACATTGTAATTTAGTCTCCATGGAAACATGAAACCATTTTGTCATTATAATTTATCATTATAATGTTGTGTCCATGGGCTTATCAAAATTGTTTTCATATAGCAATTTGACATTACAACACAATCTCTATAGGCTCCCCCTCAGAAAGTTATAACGATGGTAAATTGCATTCAAATGAGTGGGAATAGAATTATGATAAGCATGAGAAAAATATCCATTGTGTGTACTTAGATGATATTTTCAACCGTAAGTATGTGCATAATTGAAGGGGGTTTTTTTCATTTAAAATCATGGTGGTAGATGCCTTTTCTGTTAAGTATTAAATTTTCTGCAGTTTAAATCTCTAAACTCTTAAAAAAAAAAAAACTTCTCATTTCCTCAGAGTAAATTTTCTTCTGCTGTCCACAACCAGAATGCACAACTTTGTTCATTTTCTTCAGTTTTCTGCATAGAATAGCCGACAATAAAATCTGTCTCTGCTCTGATGTAGTCATAAATAAAGAACCTTCTCTAAGCTAATCCCCAAATTTTCATTTCTTACATGTTTTACTATTTTTGAGATTTTTAAACTACAATTTTATTATTCTCTAAAAAGATCTCTGGCATTACCTTTTGTTATAATTTTCATAATTCTTTGATAATCAATACATATGCAAGCTACCCACATTACCATAGATAGAAATGAAACATTTATTAGATAGGAGACCCAAACCACAGCACGAAAATGGACGAAATTGGCCTTAATCTTGATCACGCTGAAGGAATTGACTGCTTTGGGCTCTCTCTGGTTCTCACATCCACTTCTTTCTGAGTGTCAGTGTATTTTCTCTTTTCTAGTCCAAGCAGGTTAGGAAGGAGGCAAAGGAATGGCTGATAGCGGTTTAGTACTTACATCCTATAGACTCTCTGATCAGAAAGGAACAAAATAAATTTAAAAAGTCTCCCTCAATAACACCAGTCTGGAAAACCATAGGAAAGGACTTTCTGTCCAATTTTTGTTACTTGCTCATTTCTTGCATAATCACTGTGGTGAGGAATACAAAATAAGACTGCCCCAATTATAAGACTGCCCCAATTTGGGAGACCTATTACTCCCATCACTAGAATTATAGGAGTATTATGATCTGCAAAATTATCCATCAAAATAAAAAAAAATGGGAAAACATATTTCAGAATAGGATGTGGGCTGCTCTGGGTAGAAGTAAGGACAAATATTCATGACAGTATTATATTCTCTTGATTTACATGCTGCTCTGAACTTTTTCCTAGTGATTTCCACTCCTGTCTCTAATGTTAATAATTGGTCATGCTCTATGATTCCATTTTTAATACATTTAAATGTACCTCGTTATAATCCATCTTCCTATCATTGGGTCTTTGGACTTAGTTCTCAGCAGCATTCTGATCTACTCTTACCTCTAGGATGGCCACTATCTACCCCAAAATAAAGATTGTTATGAGAAGAATCTGATGTTCACAAAAAGCCATCTGCCACCATGATTTTAAAATGAAAGAGCTAAAATCTTCTTTTATGCTCATTGAATCTCATTTCAATTTTATTTATAAATTTAGAACTTGCATAGCATCTTTTTCATGAAACATATCCAGAAAATAGAACATTAAAAAACCAGCAATGTTTTCAACAAAAATGTCTAATTAAACCTAGTTGAATGTCTTAGTAAAAAGTGTACTGAAGTAATATTAAATAGATTCTCATATTATCACCCAGCATTCTTGTGGAAAATATATTACAATATTAATTTCGTATACAAGTAAGCTAATGTCCATGGAGATTAAGTGTCTTATTCAAAGGCTCACAATAAGTTTGATAGCTCCTGAACCTTAGGCGTTCCCCCAGTTTTCAGGCAGGCAGACTCAGGGAAAAATCATACCACCTGCTTTCCTGGTTCTTCAGCTGGCAGACAGCAGATATTGGGACTTTTTGGCCTCCATAATCACATCAGCCAATTCCCATTTGTATATGTGTGTATATATATATATATGTACACACACACACACACATATACACACAGTTGGTTCTGTTTCTCTGGAAAACCCTAACTAATACAAGTATTTATAGGTTTGGGTACATTTCTCTTTTTGAGGTCCCCAAGATATTCTAAATGTCCTGGGCTTGCCAAGAAGTGACCTTCCTTTCTCACCTGCAAGCCTGGAAACCCTGTAAGTCAGGTACCAGGTCAATTTTTCTAAGAGAGCTTTGTAAGCATTGGCTCCATAAAGAAAACCTCGGTTCCTTAAAACTGTCTGGTCATATCTGATTCTATGCATCATGGTCAAATATGACATTTCAGTCAAAGCCTTGGTAATATAACCAATGTTTCCAATTGTATTCTGTTGCAAAGAAGACAGATTCTTATTGAACTGAAGCAAATAATTATATTGCCATGAAAATGAGAATAATCAATAATAATTTCTGAATTCTGGAGGAATCGGGCAGGGGGAAAGACAAATGTTTTATTTCTGTTTATGAAAGCATAATCTACTAAATTGTCACAAGTATAGATAACTTAAGGAAAAAAAGGAAAGTGTTTCATTATTTCTGGAAAATAGAACATAAAAGAACTAGCGATGTTCCCAACAAAATCTATAATCACCATTTGCCACTTCCTCAGTCCCAAATAATCAATTCTTGTTCTATTTGATCTTAGGTTAAGATCATGAGTTCATGAGTTCATTAAGTTTCATGAACATGTCAGTTTCTCCCCAGACTTTTCAAAATGCTTACTTAGTCCAGTGGTATGGTTTCAAAGTTATTTAGGCAATAATGAATCATTTTGTTCTCTGTAGCTGATTCCAACTTTTTTCAGGGAAGAATTAGAATAAAACAAAAACTATCTGGAAACAACTTTCTAGGAATTTTCATAAAATTTCTGAAGTAATAGCATTTTACCAGTACAAATACAAATGAAGAATGGTTAAGTATCTTTTCTTATTTGGCAATGCTCCTTGTGTAATCCAATATATGACATAAATCATATTATTTTAACACTTCTCTTTACAAGGTAAAAGAGAAAATCCTCTGAGATTTGCCAGAGGCCTTTTAAGAAATCTCAAGGTCAGTTCGAGAACAAGATTTCATTTAGGATTTTGTTTTGGGAAGGCAAAACTGTAAAAAAAAAAAAAAAAAAAAAGATCACAAATTAAAACCCCAAAATCTTAGCTTTTTTAAAAGTGAGAAATGTTGGTTCTCTTACATAGTTTAAGAACCTGATGAAGGCTCACACAAAGCACAAGAAATTATTCTCATAAAACATGAAACCTTACCTTCCTAGGCAGATTACTAAAAAAGTACACAAAACTGCTTTACTAACTCTTATTAAGAACAGACCAACATAATCCAAAAAAAAAAAAGGTTATCATTTTGACAGAGAGAAAACCAAATTCTAGTTTTCCATCAATAAATTATTGGGCTGATTTTTTAAATCTTATAAATAAATCCATTTAATCTTATCACCTTTGATCACACATGAAATTTCATTTCACAGGTTTTCTACAAATTTCTATACCCATTCAGTTTTTGTACTGTATTTTCATCTCTTGTGTCTAGAACAACCAGTATCTTACTTTAGGACAAAATTACTCTGTTTTTCCCTTAACAATAATGAAACACATTCTTCATATGTCCTTTTTTAATCAATAACACATCTTACTTCACATACTTTTCATAAAGAGTTTTCTCATTATTTTCAGTAGTTTCATTAACATGCCAATTATAATTCGTAACCATTAGTAAAATTTTTACAGAGAAAACTAAGAAGTACACAACTGCAAATTGCCTATCATCTAACAGTCTTCTGTAACAGACTAGCAAATTTTATGAATATACCTTCTCATAATTTTATAAGTATATCTTTTCCTCATAGTATAATTTTTCAATGTGGCATAAAGAATGTATTTATTAACAGACTCAAATACATTTTGCCTCTCTATACCACATAAAAGTAAGAAGCTGTAAGTACATAAACTTAAACATATGCTTAGCAAAGAATGTTTAAGTAATTGATCTTAGAAATAATCTACATATAAATAAGTGTCTATTACTTAATTTAACTTAGCATGACTCTCCAATTTCAAGTTACCAAAAAGATTTTGGAAACTGTTTTTAGGCAAACATATTACACCATGAAATAAAGCTAGCTATCTTCTCACTTAATTCCCTGTTAGGTATTTTTCAGCACAAGAATGTTAGACAGGCATCACAAAGAAAAGACCTAAAAAAATTTAAATACATGGGTTTGAAAATTCTATTGCTATACTTGATACACATAATTTTTTGAAATCTTTAACATTATATAGAAGTATTTCCTTATTTCACAGTAAATCTAAGTAGAATAAAAATGTTTGCTCATATTATATTTAATGCCGATAACTCAGAAGACATAGCTGCTTTTTTATTAAACTAATAATATTAAACTAACCTTATTTACCAAGACTTATACAAGTCATGTGTACTTGAAAAGCATTTGGACTAGTTTCTATATTTCTGAGAGCTTTATATTAGCATTTATTTATTTCTAAGCCAATGGGACTAGAACCCCTTTGAGAGATTTTCTCAATTAATGTGATAATACCATCCAGAGGTATAAAATATCACAGACAGGCATACCTTGGAAATATTGTGGGTTCAGTTCAGACCACCACAATAAAGCAAATATCCTAACAAGACAAGTCACACAAATTCTTCGCTTCCCAAGTTCATATAAAATTTATGCTTATCCTATACTACAGTTTATTCATTGTGAAATAGCACTATGCCTTAAAAAACAATGTACATAATTTAAACAATACTTTGTTGCTAAGAAATGTTAATAATCATCTGAGCCTGCAGTGAGTTGTAATTTTTTGTTGTAGAGGGTCCTGCCTCTGTGTTGATGTATGCTGACTGATCAGGGTGGTGCTTGCTGAAGGTTGGGGTGGCTGTGCTTAAAATAGGACATTAGTGAAGTTTGCCATATTGATTGACTCTTTCTTTTATGAAATATTTCTCTGTAACATGCTATGCTATTTGACAGCACTTTTTTATTTCAAAATATTAAGGAGGTACAAATGTTTTATGCTACCTCAGTCACTTTTGTAATGCTTGAGTCCCAGCTAGAGGTGTGCCCATCACCAAAATAGTGTTCATTGTACCCATTAGGTATGTTTTTTGCTCCTCTCCTCCCCACTACCCTCTGATTGATTTCCACTGAGTTTTATTGTCCTCTGGCACAGGTATACTCATCAGCTAGTTCTAATTTAATATTGAGTACATGTGGTGTTTGTCTTTCCATTCTTGAGATACTTCACTTAGGAGAATGGTTTCTGGTTCCATCCAAATTGTTGAAAGAGGTATTAATTCTTCTTTTTATGGCTGAGTAGTACTCCATGGTGTATATATACTACATTTTATTAATCCATTCATGAACTGATGGAGTACTTGGGTTGATTCCATATCTTTGCAACTGTGAGCTGTCCTGCAATAAATATTCAAATGCATGTGTCTTTTTCATGAAAAGTCTTCTTTTCTTTTGAGTAGATACCCAATAGTGGGATTTCTGGATTGAATTGGAGGTCTACTTTTAGTGCTTTGAGAAAGCTCCATACTATTTTCCATAAGGGTGTACCAATTTGCAGACATGCCAGCAGTGTATAAGCATTTCTTTCTCTCTGCATATGTGCTAGCATCTATTGCTTTTGGAGTTTTTAATAAAAACCACTTTAACTGGGATAAGGTGGAATCTCATTGTGGTTTTAATTTGCATTTTCCTGATTATTAATAACATTGAGCATTTTATCATATCTTTATTGGCCATTTGCCTTTCTTCTTTTGTTAAACTTCCATTCATGTCTTTGCCTAGTTTTTAATTGGGTTGTTTATTTTCACTTGATGATTTGCTTGCATTTTTTGTAAATTCTGGATATTAGTCCTTTATTGGATGTATAGCTTACAAATATTTTCTCCCATTCTGTAGGTTGTCTGTTTACTCTGTTGATCATTTCCTTATTTGTGTAGATGCTTTTTAGTTTAATCAAATCCCATTTGTTAATTTTTATTGTTGTCACGATTGTCATTGCTGTCTTAGTCATAAATTCTTTGGTAGGCCAATATCTAGAAGAGTTTTTCCTACATTTTCCTCTAGAATTATTATGATTTCCTGCTGTAGATTTAAGTCTTTTATCCATCTTGAATTAATTTTTGTGAATGGTGAGAATAAAGGTCCTGTTTCATTTTTCTGCATGTGCCTATCCAACTAGAAGAAAGAATTTCAGAGCCTGAAAACAAGGCTCTCAAGATAACTCAGTCATTCAAAGAGGCAGAGAAGAACATAAAAAAGTCCAAGCAATACCTAAGAGAGATATAGGACTATGAAGCAAACCAACATTAGAATTATAGGTATCCCTGAGGAAGAAGACGGAAGAATTAAAAGCATGGAAAACTTATTTTAGGAAATTATTGAGGAAGACTTCCCTGGTATTGCCAAAAATTCATACATACAGATACAAGATGGAAATTGAACACTGGGAAGATTCACAGCAAATAGGTCATCTCTGAGACATGTAGTAATCAACCTGGCCAAAGTAAATGTGAAGGAGAAAATTCTGCAAGCAGCAAGACAAAAGCATCAAATAACCTACAATGGAAAAACCATCAGGCTAACTGCAGAATTCTCAGTGTAAACCTTATGAGCCAGAAGGGGTTGGGGTCCCATGTTCAATCAACTTAAACAGAACAACTGCCCTCCTAGAACATTGCATCCAGCAAAACTAAGTTTTAAAATCAATGGAGAAAGAAATTAAATCTTTTCCAGATAAGCAAAGGCTAGGAAATTTGCCGTGACCAGACCCGCCCTGCATGAAATACTCAGAACAGACTTATACACAAATCAGTACAATAGATATCCTCCAGTGTAAAATTACCTCCCAAATCCCTAAAACTCACAACTCTTACAAAAACAATAGAATAAGAAGTAAAACAAACAACAAGAGACTACCCAACAAGTCACATCAAGATCACATCAAGATCCCACATTTCAGTGCAGTCAATTAACATTAATGGAGTGAATACTCCTCTCAAAAGATATAAGTTGGCTCAATGGATGAAAAAACACAACCTAAACATCTGCTAGCTCCAGGAAGCACATCTAAACCATAAGGACACACACAGAGTCAATGTGAAAGGATGGAAAAAAATATTCCACACAAATGGAAATCAAAAGTGTAGCCATTCTCATATCAGATAAAATTGACATTAAGCCAACAAAGGTAAAGAAAGACAAAGAAGGACACTATACAATGGTGAAGGGAGCAATTCAACAAGAAGACATAACAATCCCAAACATTTATGTGCCCAACACAGGAGCTCCCAGATATTTACAGCAAATTTTACTAGAGCTAAACAAAGAAATAAATAGCACCATCATAATTGTCAGAGATCACAACATCCCACTATCAGACCTTGACAAATCATCAAAGCAGAAAACATAAACAATGCTCTGAAACCAAACTCTAAATCAAATGGACCTAACAGAGATTTACACAACATTCTTCTCCAAAATTACAGAATACACATTCTTCTCAGTAGAATATGGGACATTCTCCAAGATTGATTATACCTTAGGCCACAAGACAGGTCTCAATGAATTCAAAAAAATCAAAATCATATCATGTACCTTCTCAGACCACAGCAAAATAACACTAGAATTCAATCACAAGAAAACCACTCAAACCTACACAAAGTCATGGAAATTAAACAACATGTTGCTGATCAATTATTGGGTCAAGAATGAAATTAAGATGGAAATCAAAAAGTTCTTTGAACTGAACGATAAGGAGGACCAAGCTATCAAAATCTATGGCACACAACAAAAGCATTCCTCAGGGGAAAATTCATAGCCTTAAAAACCTACATCAAAAAGACAGACAGATCAAAAATTAACCACCTACTGTCATACCTCAAGGAACTAGAAAAGGAAAAGAAAATCAAACTCAAAACCAGCAGAAGAAAACAAACAATGAAGGTCTCAGCAGAACTAAATGAATTAGAAAACAAAACAAATGAACAAAATACAAAGGATTAATAAAAGATAAAGTTGTTTCTTTGAGAAGATAAACAAAATCAACACACCTTTTGCTAGATTAACCAAGAACAGAAGAGAAAGAATCCAAATAAGCTTAATCAGAAATGAAAAAGTTGACATTACAAGTGACACCACAGAAATATAAAACATTATCAATGAATACTATGTAAATCTCTTCATGCATAAACTAGAGAAAATGGAGTATATGGAAAAGATCCTGGAAACACACAACTTCCCGAGACTCAACCAGGAATAAGTAGGACTCCTGAACAGACCAATAATAAACAGAGAGATCAAAACAGTAATGATGAACCTCCCAACCAAAAAAAAAAAAAAAGCCCTGGACCAGATGGATTCATAGCCAAATTCTATCAGACCTACAAAGAAGAGCCAGTACCCATAATGCAGAAATTATTCCATAAAATTGAAAAGGAGGGAATCCTTCCCAACTCATTCTATGAAGCCAGTATCACCTTGATACCAGAGCCAGGAAGGACACAACAAAAAAAGAAAACTACAAATCAATATCCCTTATCAATACAGATGCAAAAATCCTCAATAAAATACTAGCAAACCAAATTCAACAACACATCAAAAAAATAATCCACAATGACCAAGTGGGCTTCATCCCAGGGATGCAAGGATGGTTAAACATACATAAATCAATAAATGGGATTTACCACATAAACAGAAGCAAAAACAAAGAGATACGATCATCTCAATAGATGCAGAAAAAGCATTTGACAAAATTCTGAACTCTTTCACAATAAAAAAACCTCAATAAACTAGACATAGAAGGAACATATCTCAGATTTATATAAACTGTATATGACATACCCTCGGTCAATATCATACTGAATGGGGAAAAGTTGAAAGCATTCCCCCTAAGGCTTGGAACAAGACAAGGATGGCCACTGTCACCACTAATATTCAACATAGTGCTGGAAGTCCTAGCCAGAGCAATCAGGCAAGAGAAAGAAATAAAGGGTATCAAATTGGAAAAGAGGACGTCAAACTATCACTCTTCACTCATGATATGATATTGTATATAGAAAACCCCAAAGATTCCACAAAGAGTCTCCTGGAATTGATAAGTAAATTCTGTAAAGTCTCAGGATACAAAATAAAGGTACATAAATCAGTAGCATTTCTATATACCAATAATAGTCAAGCTGAGAGTCAAATCAAAGACTCAATGCCATTCACAACAGCTACAAATAAAATAGTTTAGGAATGTATTTAACTAAGGAGGTGAAAGATCTCTACAAGGAATACTATGAAACTCTGGGAAAGAAATCACAGAAGATACAAACAAATGGAAAAAATATCATGTTCATGATAGGTAGAGTCAATGTTGTTAAAATGTCCATACTATCCAAAGTGATTTACGAGTTCAGTGCAATCCCCATCAAATTACCAACATTGTACTTCACAGATCTACAAAAAATAATTCCATGTTTCATTTGGAACCAGAAAAGATCCTGAATAGCCAAAACAATATTAAGCAAAAACCACAAATCTGGAGGCATCACATGACCAGACTTCAAACTATACTGCAAGGCTATAGTAACCAAAACAAGCATGGCATTGGTACAACAATGGAAACCTAGACCAATGGAACACAACAGATAACCCAGATATAAAACCATCTACCTACAACCAACTTATCTTTGACAAAGAAGGCAATAATATACAGTGGGGAAAATAAGCCCTATTCAATAAATGTTGCTTGAGAAAATTGGATAGCCACATGACAGCACTTCAGCCATTTTAGAACTGCTTTCAAAATTGGAGTTAATACTCTCAAACCCTGCTGCTGCTTTATCAACTAAGTATATATAATATTCTAAACCTTTGTTGTAATTTCAACAATATTCATAGAATTTTCACCAGAATTAGATTTCATATCTAGAAATCACTTTCTTTGCTCATCCATACAAAGCAACACCTCATTCATTCAGATTTGACCATGAAATCCTAGCAATTCATCATATCTTCAGGCTCTACTTCTAACTCTGGTTCTCTTGCTATTTCTTGCAATTACTTTATACAATTAAGGTTTGAACTCCTAAAAGTCATCTTTGAGGGTTAGAATCAACATCTTCCAAACTCCTCTTAATGTTGATATTTCGACCTCTTCCCATGAATCATGAATGTTCTCAATGGCAGGTAAATCTTGGCATGGTAAATCTTTTCTAGAGGTTTTCATTTTACTTCACCCAGATCCATCAGTAGAATCACTATCTGTGGCAGCTTTAGCCTTATAAAATACATTTCTTAAAAATAAGACTTGAAAGTTGAGATTACTTCTTGATCCATATGCTGCACACTAAATGTGTTAATAGTCCTGAAAATGTTAATCTCCTTGTACACCTCTGTCAAAGCTTTTGGTTGATCGGATGAATTGTTAATGAGCAGTAATATGTTGAAATAATTTTTTTCTGAGCAGTGTGTCTCAACAGTGGGCTGAAAATATTCAGTAAACCATGCTGTATACAATTGCACTATCATCTAGGCTTTATTGTTTTATTTCTAAAAATAAGCAGAGTAGATATAGTAAATTCTTAAGAGCCTTAGAAATTTTGGAATGATAGATAAGCATTAGTTTCAACTTGAAATCACCAGCTGCAGTAACTCCTAATAAAAGTCAGCCTGTCCATTGAGGTTTTGCAGCCAGACATTGACTGGCTACAAAAGTCCTAGATGCCCTCTTCTTCTAATAGAAGAGTGTTTCACCTACATTAAAATTTTGTTGTTTAGTGTAGCCACCATCATCAACTATCTTAGCTAGATTTTTTTGGATAACACTGTAGCTTCTACATCAGCACTTGCTGCCTCACCTTGCACCTTTATGTTATGGAGAGGGCTTCTTTCCTTAAACATCATAGACCAACCTTTGCTAGCTTCAACCTTTTATTCTGCGGCTTCTTCATCTTTCTCAGCCTTCATAGAATTGAAGAGAGTAGGGCCTTACTCTGGATTAGGCTTTGGTTTAGGGAATAGTTGGTTTGATCTTCTATTCAGATTAAAACTTTCTCCATATCAGCAATAGGCTGTTTTGCTTCTTTATGATTTATGTGTTTACTAGAGTAGGATTTTTAATTTTCCTTAAGAATTTTTCCTTTGCAGTCACAACTTGCCTAACTGTTTGGCACAAGATGCCTAGCTTGTGGCCTATCTCGGCTTTTGACATGCCTTTCTCACTGGGCTAGTATTTTCTAGTGTTTGATTTAATGTGAGAGACATGTGACTCTTCGTTTTACTTGAAAACTTAGAGGCCATTTTAGGGTTATTAATTGGCCTAATTTTAACGTCTCTGTGGAATAAGGAAGGCCCAAGGAGAGAGAGAGAGAGATGGGGGAATAGCCAATCAGTGGAACAGTCAGAACAAACATTTACCCATTAACTTCTTGTATGGGTGCAGTTCATGGTGTCCAAAAACAATTATTACATTAATATAATAATAACATCAGAGATCACTGATCACAGATCACCATAACAAATATCATAATAATAATGATGTTTGAAATATTGTGAAAATTATCAAAATGTGACACAGAGACATGAGTGAGCACGTGCTGTTGGAAAGTGGCACCGCCCATAGACTTGTTCAATTCAGGGTTGCCGCAAACCTTCAATTTGTCGATACTGCAATACAATTTAAGCATGAGTCAGGTAAACACTTTATATTTTTTATACATATCGTATTTGTGGAAGATGGAACAGGGTGAGGTTACCTATTCAATATAAGAACTAATGTTGTTTTGTCAATGTTTGTGGAGGGGACTTTTATGATTTTACGATTTTCCTTTGCTCATGTACATAATCTTACGGATGCTGTGCAATACACGTTATGTGAGAGACATCACACAGCTGTCTGAATATCGCCAAAACCTCATTTGAGTAAACAAAATGTCCAGGCTATTTCCAATTAGCCCTTTTGCTTTTCAGCTTCAGGGAGTTCCTTTTGGGGCTCTCTGAGTCCCTTGGAAGCCCACAGTAGAAGCAAGAAACCTAAAGGTCAAGTGACAAGGGGCTAGAGTAGGAAGACGAAAAGTCTGGCTTGGGTAGACAGAGAGGTGGAGGAAGTAGGGGTTGAAGGGAGACATGGAAAGAATTGAGGGTGGGAAAGGGAAGAGTGAAGGTGCTAAAAGGAGGAAGGAGGAGCTGAAGCAAAGGGAGGGAGAAGTCTTGGAGGAGCCAGTTTGGGGAGATCTTAAGTTTCCCAATGAGGCCATTTAAGTTCCATTTTATCCTTAGTAAAATCATGCCAACAAAGAAGGAAGTGGACCAATTTGGCAGAGCATGTAGTCAGGAAGGGTTGGAAAAGGAGGCTGTTCTTAAATAATGGTACCTTCAAGCTTATGAATAGAGAAACTTGGGACTGTAACTCAGCTTCTGTTTGCTACAGAGACTAGTCTCTTATAAACAGAGAGGCTCTAATGCAGCCTCTGTTTGCACAGGACTCTAACCCAACTTCTTACAAACAGAGAAATTGAGATTGGACTCACTAGCGGACCCCTGATCAATCAGTCAGAAGCAAAGTCAAAGCCTTCAAAGGTGTGCACTTAGGGTCCTGAGTGAGAGATCTAGGGGTCCAATGATGAATGTTGTATTATCTAAGCCATAGCATCATAACTGTCTAAGAAATAGCAGAACTGGGCTGTAGTTAAAACAGTAAAAATGTATTCTATTCATATGCTATTGCAATAGAGGAATAGGGACCTCAGTCTAGACTGGGCTCAATTCCAAGCACAACGTGGATAAGTGGGGATGTATAGCCAAGAAACATGGATGGGATCGATGGATGGAAAATTACTAAGGTAGTAGGGTAATTTTTTGCTAAACTGACCTTACAAGATTCTTGCTGAAAGCAGGCCAAGGTACTCAGATATCACCTAGGAGATGGGTGGAGATAAGAAATTTGACAAGATATTAAGAATGATCAGATATTGTGGTGGGAAATGCTGGTTCAACTGACTTGACAGGATTTAGGCTCTTAAGGACATGCCCAAGGATGGGGCCAAACTGAGAAAGGGATCAGAGGCATCTGTTCAGAGTTTGGTTAAGGAAAGAATTTTTGTTACTTAGTATAACATTCTTTGCATTAAGTGACACTGCAGTTATTGTTGAATTATTGAAACTTTTTAGGCTTGCCTCTGACCACATTTGTGCAAATCTTTTAAGACCTCTCCTTTCAAGCTGAAATTCTGTTTAAAAAAGTGATCTTACTTAAAAATAGCTTCAATCTTACACTTACCTCATTCACATTCTTCAAAATCTAATTTTTTCCTTAACAAAAGGAAACTCTAAATTAGTAAGTACTAATGACATTCCTGTTTAGCCAAAAATATCAAATATAAATGACCAATAGAATTTCATGAGGGTGGTAGAGGAAGTAAGGAGATCCGCTGCATCCTGAATGCTGAATCTATGCCTTAGGTCAATTGTCATAACTCACATGACTTCAGAGGTCAGGGAGGCAATATAAATAAGTGAACGTTTGCTCCAAAACAGAATCCCAATGGTGTTCTTTAGACAGAGACACTCTTTGAATATGAAACACATAGGAATATATTCCATAAAACAAACATTTAGGCTCTTCATTTTCCTCTTCAGTAGCAAGAGAACAATGGGCAAACACTAGAGACTAGCAGTGACCAGTGGAATGGATAAAATACATCTTCTTGAAAGAGGTAGCTGCAGCTTAGCTCCAACTGATGAGTTTCGTGTGAGGACGCACAAGCACTGTGGCCAGGCAGCTTGCTTTTTCAAGGGATGCCATATATCCACATATTATTATGAAATCTTTAGATATTTGAATGTTAGCAACCAATCTAAAATCATCAAATACACTATTCAAGCCACTGTGAGATCCAGATGCCCTGCGCCAAACTAAACGTATATACGGAGAAAACTGAAGCCAGGAATTAAAATGAAAATTCTGAAAAAGTGTGTACTTTAAAGACTGCTGTGAGAAGTCTGCTGTGATCATAAGGTTCATGGAGTTACAGTTCAGAGCAAGAATTGAATTAACCTTTTATCAATTAAGTAAAAGTGTACTTTTCTTTGCTTAGGTTGACAATTGTCTAATTTAAAAACAAAGGCCAGGGAAATAATTGAAACACTCAGAGCTCAAAATTGCTAAGTAAACAGGTAGATTGTTTGCTAGGAGACATTAGCTTTTCAAGTGACAGGGCCTTGGCTTCAAGTTAGAATCAAGTTAAGATCACCCATGGAATTCTTCCCAATGGTTGCCATTTGCCCAGGAGAAGGTGCCCCCAGATGTCTGAGGTGAATTTATTGTACTTCAACCAAAGAGAGGAAAAGACTACATCGACAGTATTCCAAAAACGCAGAACATATTGTATCTCTACTTTATCTCTTCCATCTTATAGAACAGAGAGCTTTTAGTAGCACAAGAGAAAATTATTAAAAGTAGTAATAACCTAAAATAAATAATTAAAGATTTGTAGTCCAGATAATAATCTCAGAGTCGTGGTTGAGACTTTGGAATTCAATGTCCCCTTTCTATAACACATATTTTTGACACATGTCAGGACATAAAATTCATAGATAATATAACATACCTTTGAAATAACATTTAAGTACAGCAATGTGATGCTGTACTTCAAACAGAAAGAAAAACAAAGAAAAAAATCATAATATACAATAGAATACTACACATTAAAATATGCTAAACATACCCTAAAAGGCAAAACACCCTCTAAAATTTCCAAAATGCCCCTGCAGGTCTGGACTACATGCATTAAGAACTGTTCTGGTGTATTTGATTCTGCGATACACACGAACTTTGCCAACGTAAGTGTTTTCCACATAGTACTGTGAGTATTTTGAGTTTCTTAGGGCAACTATGGAGTCAGATGCTTAAAGTAGGTTAAGGATAGCACATTAGAATAGGTTTTGAAAAGCTGACAATCCACATTATTGCATTTCATAGCTTGAAAAGTCCTGCTGAAATGAAATACATTTAATTCTGTTTATCCTAGTGTTCCTCAAATTTATTTGATCATAGAAAATCTTTTCCCCATTAAACTTAATTATATCTCTCTCCTGTTTCGCTTCACAATATAGAATCTTTAGGATAGCAGAGTTTTCCTAGGGCCTGTGCAGAGTTGAAATGGATTAGAAATAGGTGCCTGCAGTTACAGGATTGTGAGCCATTTAAGAGTCTATGCTTTAAACATCTGGGTACCATTTTTCAATCCTCATATTCTCTGGGTGAGTGATAATGATTCAATTCATACTTTATGGTATGTGGAAATCTCCATCTGTGCTGTTTGTAATTATTATTTTTGTAGCAAGTATTCCTTTGTTAAGCATCGGCCCTGAGCTGGGTGGACAGTAAACTTGATAAATTCTTTGCCCACAAAGAATTTTATTTTCTTCAAAATAGTGCAAGATAATTTTGGGTCTTCCATAGTACTTAGTCAATATTTAACAGTTGGTGAGTAGTTAGTTATTTACATCGGGAAGAGCTATTCATGACTCTATAACATAAATAAGCATACTTGAATTAAAAGAAGATACATACACTCCAGCCTGGGCAAAAAAGTGAGACCCTTTCTCTTAAAAAAAAAAAAAAAAGATATACTCTACTTGAGGGAAGCCATCATTTCATCATTTTAATATCCTCATCATCATCACCATCATCATCTATGTTTCCCTATCAATGGAAGCATAGATAGCTCTTACAAAAGTTAAAGTAAATAGCCATACCTTAGAGCAAAACCATGGTGGGAAATTACCCCTTTTCATCTCTGCCATCCTCCCGCTCTTCTTCATCATCATTTTTATCCTGAAGCAGGTCAATGAGCCTGACTTCTTTAGTCTTGACATGTCCAATATTTTATAACTATATCCATGGGGGGAAGAGATAATTATCAGATCATCAGAGACATTATCAATGTCTAACTTGCAATGAGTATTTGGTATATTCCAGCCCCTGTGCTACCTTTCTTACATGAATTATGCTAGGTTAACCATCACAACTCTATGAACTAGTGGCAAAGATAAGAAAATCAGGGAAGAATGTTGTTAAATAATTTCCACAAGGTCATACATTAGGGCCAAGGTAAACCCCTGGGCTCTGAGGTCTTTTTGACTCCAGAGCCCAAGCTCTTAAGTTGAAAAGAGTCAAAAAAAAGAACTAGAGTTACTCGGTTTACTCAGCTTTCACACACATACTTGTAAATTATTTAAAGTACGTGTGCATGTATGTAAAAAATTAGTTACCCAAACTCTCAACTGATTGGTACAAGAAGTAATTCTCAAAGCTTAGAGACTTGACTTTGTTCTGAAGTTCTAAGACTCAGTTCCTTGGGGGAAAATGTGTCTATATGTGCTTTTAAAAGAAGAAACAATTGTAATGAAACTTTTCTAGAATTCCTATGATGATATCTACCTCTCGGCCAATTAATTTTTTAGCCTGGCTTAGACCCTGAGGTGAAAAAAATAAATCTAAATACTTTGACCTTTTCTCATCTCACTTCTACCTCTTGTCTGATTTTATCCTCAAATGGATGAAGGCTGATTTGTTAATATGGTTGCGTATTTCATACATTCACAACAAAAAATTAGAATCTATATGGAAAAAGGGATTTTACCTGATTAATGAGCTCAAGTTTAGAAGAGAAAATGAGTGAGAGTTATTTTAATATGGATGGAATGTACTCATGAAAATTGACAACAGCAAAAAAATTAAAAAAGAGAGAGAGAGGAAAAAAAAAAAAAGAAAGAAGAAGTAAGAGCAGGAAATTCAATGTCATCCACTATGGGTTTCCTACTGGGAGTTGCTCCATAAAAATGAGAATTTTCTTCCCTGTCAAAAAAGAGTTACCACAACTACTAAAGGAATAAAGGCAACAGAATTTTTAAAGAAACCGGCTAAAGGGAGAAAAATAATTGCTCATTAACTGATCTTTATATTGTTTGGTCTCATATCTTATTTCATTTATAAGTAAGATTGTACTATCCCATATACAGACCCACTTTTCATTCTCACTCTATGACATGAGCTTTTACTAACTGTCTATAGACAAAAATGAGGGGAACAGAAACAAGGTCATTATACCTAGATGTATTCATGCATGATTATCATGACTCCAAGTTTTAAATGCATGCACAGGATCATATGTTTAAATAGTTAGTATCTATATGTTTACTTCATTTTCTTGGAATCTACATGCAAACTTCCAAAATGTACACACTCCCAGGGCATGTAGCATTTTGGAAAATTATCTCAGACTAAAAAAATAACTGTACTCCTGGCTTTAAATTATATATGCTATTCTGCCCTCCATCTACCACGATTCTAGCATTTTCCCATGTGATGTTAAAATAAGACTGTACCACATTAAATTCCATCTGTAACATTCCCAGTCACGGCTATATTCTATTAAGATTTCCCTGTAGCTTTATCCTACACTCTGCTCTGTCTACTCTTTTCAAACCCAGGTATGGTAGAGAGTTTACTCCTATTTCAAGGTCATTTATACAGAAGCTAAATGAGATTGGCCTTAGCCTAGAACTCAGGGGAACTATATTTGTTGCCTTTCTTATTCTACAATCTTTCATCACAATTGTGGGGGAGACGTGTGTGTGTGTTTTGCTCTTCCTTTTGAAGTTTATTCAAACACAATTTGCTTAATCTATTAATACAACACTTTAAGGACATGAACAAGAAACTATTATTTAAAAATAGCATTTTTATATTCATTTCAAAGGGAATAAATCTATAAATGTATCTACAGGTACACATGTTATTATAAAAATCAAATCAAGTATGGAAGGAACATATTGAAAGTCAGAATAAAAACAGGTAGTAAAACTGTAGCTATATGACATCTTTATATACTGTTTCAATTTTCAAGCAATTATCCAAAAGTTGGCATCCTCTTTTTATGTTTTTTTCATAGAATTTAGCCCTCAAACTTTGAATATTTCATGTGCATATGATTTAGTAAGTTCTGTTACTAAAACATTTTTTACTTATTGGAACATTTAATTATATGTATTATTTTAATAAAACTGATGATATTATGCTTTATGTCTCAACAGATTTATTTTAAGAACTTTAAAAATTATCACATTTATTCTTTAAAATATTGTTTATGAGATTAAAAATTTCTAATTTGTTATATTTTAGTGGTTGGATTATGAATTGGGGATTTAAATTGCTATGCTGCTCTCTTTAGTAAGTCTATAATATTTAATAGAAAGCATGTTTTTTGTTAGAAAATTATAGCCTTATAATATCACTTATTTCTGGGGTCTATACATGCAACCATAAATAAATGATTCTGAGAATTTAGTTTTTACACATTTATTTATCCCTGGGGCATCTGTATAAAAAAAGAGATCATAAAAGTTTTTTTTTCCCCCTTTATCATGTTTGGTTAAGGAATTAAACATGAAATATCTTTCCTAAGAAATATCTGCTTTGCTGCTTTAAATGTTCATATTTGAAATCCCTTGGCACTCCTGCTTGTAAATGGCCATGTGGACAGGTCCTGAAACCACATGGAGAAGGAAAAAGACTCAGATAAACTCATCTTTCCCACTGTCTTTGCCAAAACATAAAACATACGAGGGAAGCCATTTCTGACACTCAGACCAGTCCTAGTTATCAACTGCATATCACCGAGGGATCCAAACTGATGCTGCATGAAATAAAAATATTCTCCCAAGTTAGTCCTATCCAAATCCTTCATGCACTGATGTGGGCGTAATAAAATGACTGATGTTTTAAACCACCAAATTTTGGGTTAGTTTCCTATGCAGAAATGGATAATTGGAAAACTACCTTTCAGACTGCATAAAAATATTAATTATATAAAATAGCATTTTCATATATTTACAAATAATTTATTAAGTAGTTTACTATTTAAGTGTATCTACAGGTACACATGTTATTATAAAAATCAAATCAACATCCTCTTCTAGGATTCTTAAGGTTTCATGCCTTAGGTTTAGGGCTGTTAACCATCTTGAGTGAATTTTTGTGAGAGGTAAGAGGTAGGGATCCAGTTTCATTTTTCTGCATGTAGCTATCCAGTTTTCCCAGCACCATTTATTGAAAAGAGATTCAGGGGGTGGGGGTAAACCCATGTCTGAGTGATGTGGCGGGCACTGTGGAGGGGAGGGACATGCTTGAAAAGTAGTTGGGGAAGGGAATTAGGGGTCTCAATAGGGGGAAGTAATTCCTCTAAAATTGATTTATGTGATTAACTGTACATCTTGGTAAATTTACTAAAAGTCATTTAATTGTACACTTAAAAAAAAGACGTATTAAAAAAATCAAATGAAGTATGGAAAGAGCAGATTGAAAGTCAGAATAAAAACAGGTAGTAAAACTTTAATTATATGACATTTTTACATACTGTTTCAATTTTCAAACAATTAAAAAGCTATATTCATGTTAACTCCTTTTGCCGTGTTCTCCTAAATATTTTTATAATCCTCCATCATAGATTTTTTTCTATAGTGTACTTCATTTGTCTGTTTATGTGTCTTGCTTTTCTCTTTAGACTATACCTGGGTCTATGACCATGTGTATTTCTTTGGTAGAGTAAACTAGATGTCGAACAAACACGCTTTTCCTCAGACAGTTTGGGCTCCTGATCTGTGTTAATTAACCTCAAAAAAAATCTCAGTTCCTTCGTCTGTAGCATAGAAGAGTGAATAATATTCAATTAATAGACTTTAAAAAATGATCTTTAATACAGAATAACAGAAAATTCTGAAAATGTTTTAACTAATACAATTTCCTGCTTCTGGGTTTCATTTATTTTTAGATGAAGTAGCAGTTAGCCCTCCAACCTGAAACAATCAAAAAAGAAATGATACGTATGAAGCAACAGTTTTCAAGGCACTGAACATCAAACAACAAAGAATAGTGATCGCCAAGAGACAAGAGCCAGATCAGGTGATGCCAGGGGTGCTCTACCTTACCTTGAAAGTTTCCTTGCTGTGACATAAAGAGAGAAACACAGGTTGAGTCCGATGGGTCCCGTGAATTGAGGAGTTGGAGCTGAGAGTTGTATTAAGCTGTCCAGCATTTACTGGAGAAAGTATTACAGATGAGAGAGCTGCACAGAGAGAAAACTATAGATTTCTGAAGAGGGCATACCCTTGCCTATTAGCCGAGTACTGATCAGCACAAGCTTGTGAGGGAAGCACCTGAGGTCCAGGGGAAAAAATGCCTGAAAGGATTAGAAGTAACAGGGTGAAGAACACACATAGGTCAAGCAACAGTTCTGTTTCTATCAACTAGGCCAGAAAAATTCACGATGTAAGGGGCATTGGGTAGAATATACAGAGTCTTTCCCAGTAGCAGGAAATAGTTATCCCTAGACTAATCACCTAACACATCTTAAAAACAAAACATGAAAGGATTAAACCATTTTTCAGTGACTTACCTACATCCATGAACAAAATTCAAGAATACTTACAGAAGTACAAAAATATCCAGCACCCAACTAGTAGAAATTTACAATGTCTGGCAGCCAGTAAAAAATTCCTAGGTTTTCAAAGAAGCAAGAATATGTACCCTAAAATGAGGAGGAAAATCTATCAATTAAATTGAATCTGAAACTGACATAGAAGTTAGCAGAGGACACTAAACCAGTTATTATAATGTAACGGAATTCCCCATGTTCAAAATATTAAGTAGAGATCTATGATATATATCAATCAACTTTCTTGACATGAAAACTATAATGTAAGAGATTAAAAAAATACACTGGGTGGAACTGACAGTATATTAGAGAGAAGAAATTACACTTTTATAATTAAATAATTAATATGCTTCACATGTCCCCTGAAAAACGGTTAAAAAAAACACTATATAGAACATGGGCTTAGAGTTAAATAGGGAATAATAGAGGAGAGAAATAACAATTTTATATTTGTACAGTGTTCTAGGTAGTTTGTACACATTATCTCACAATATTATGATTCTCACAACAATGTTATCCACATTTCCAAAATGGAAAACTGAAGCTCAGAGAACTGCAGAAACCTGTCCAACATTGCACTGGTTGAGACTAGAATGGCCAACATCTGCGTCCATGTCTGCCTGGCTCTTTGAAGACAGATTTTCTTTTTTTTTTTTTTTTTGGCTTCTTTCTCTACTCTCCTAAACAACTTATTTCCTGGAACAAAATGACTGCTCCATTTCCCACTATGCTGTCCACGTTCCTATCAGCAGGAAAGAGCATAAAACGCAGGGGAGTCACACACCTTCCGGTGTAGGGCAGGGCTGACAAGTTGGGGTTCACATGAATACAGCTCACTTTTTATTGAACAAAACTTTGTTACATGCCCACATCTATATAAAAGGAACTCTAGGAAATGTAGGCTTTAACTGGGTACCCAACCGATAACTGACTGTATTTATGGGCCCCTCCACAACTTGCTCTAGAATGCTGCAGTAAAGCTATTCAGTTCAGTAAACTGATCCCCAGAGTTCATTGATTTCCCACAGTAAGAAACTAATAACAAAGGAGGAGGAGGAAGAGCAAAAGGAGAAAGCGGAGGAAGAGGGGAAAGTTTTCCCCATAGTCAATGATAAAAATACTATTTTTAAAATTCTGAATTACTTAACATATGGTTCTATTAACTGATAGGTCTATGGCATTGTGCAGAGATCTAAAGAAAATCCTTCCTTTTGGAGCAAACAGAAACAGCAATAGTGCCTGGAGGGAGTAAATAACCACTATTGTCATGGCCACTTAGAAATCAGATAAACTGTGGCTTGTACTCTACTCTTTGTTAAATAGCATGGGAAAGTCATTGCAAAGACTAGTTTCCTTTTGTGGTGGTAAACTTGTAAAAATTTCATCTCTAGGAAATGAAATTTAAAACAATCGTATTATAAGAAAGAACTAATTCCAAAGCAGTTACTTCATTATACAACAAGGAAATAAAATCCCTATAAAAGGCAAACCCTAAATAAATATTGTATTTTGAAATAATTCTGTTCTTAAAAACTATGACTTGGGCAGTCATTGTCCAATTTTGAATATATTACATTTCAATGAGAAAAATTGAACAAACACTTAAAAACTTTTATTGGCTTTCTTGACCATGTAAATACAACATACAATTTGTATAATTATCAAAACATGACCAAAAGGGACAAAACAATTTTGAGGTGCAATGTGACTTGATTAATTATTTTTTTTTTTTACTTCTGATACAAAAGTGATATATTTCAGAAAGAAGAAAAATAATGGGAGGTAACCAAAAACAGGATTCCAAAGATAACATTGTTTATCTTCTTGTTTTTATTCTGTCTGAACAGAGCTGTGGGTTTTAATCTTCTCAATACTATGCCTCATCCTTTCCCACTATCTTCTCTTAGAGCTATTGAGGAGAGTGTCAGGGGGATGATCTGGAAGACCACTGAGAGAAATGATTAATAGGAACTGAGAATCTTAATATAGTTGAAAATAACTTACTGTGGAGGTATGCGCTATATTCTAAAAATAAATGTGAACTTAGCTATACCTTAGGAAATTTCTGCCAAGTTCTCACAATAATTAAGTCATCATTTTTAATTATAATTTCAGATGAATCTTCCTTTTGTGCATATGGAGCTTTCCATTTTACTTTAAAACCTGTGCCACATAAATAAAATAACTATACTTTTATACTTTTTTTAGTTTAAAATATATAGGAAAGCAAATTATACTATAAATAACAAACAATTTAGAAAGAGATCTTTCTCAGGTTCAGCTAAGACATAATTTATCTTTCTGGCTAACCAAACACCATGATTTTGAGCATTTTCCATTTTTCATGTATTGTTTTCACAAAGACTAATGTATATGGTTCAAATATAAATCAAAAGTACAAGATTAGATTCATGGGTTTATGATAAGGTCCTTAATCCTGTTTCCAAAATTCCCATTAAAATTGCCTACAAACTATGAAAATGTGGGGAGAAAATATTCATGTCAACAGAGACAGCTAAGGAAAAGCAGCACACATATATCAGAAAACCGGTGGGATTTCTTCCAGGTACAAAGTCAAAAATAAAAAGACAAACTATTACAACACCAATCCACTTTCTTTGAAGTGAGAGATTAATACTTATTTTTATTTATTAATACTTATTTTAATAAGTATTAAGAATGAAACTTTAATGGATTCTTCCAAATAACGTCTCTTAACTGAAAAAGTCTTCATATACACAACTCTCATTAAGCAATATCTGCATCCCTGTTACCTTACAAAACAAGAAAATTAAAAAAGCAGTCCTTACCAAAATTAATACTCTCTCACAATGTTCCTGGGGGACTGAATCCCCAAATGGTACTAATATTCTCCCTTTCATTTGAAGTTTCCCAAACATAAAAATCTCTTTGTGAGAACTCTGAATAGACATGCACACCTATTACCAACAGAAGCCAACTCATTCTTGTTTTTAATTTCAAGTCAATATTGGCAAGCATACACAGTCAGTTATTAAACTGTCTGAATGTGATAGTGTGCAAACACGAAACAATTTTTCTCTTCCTCACTGTGCTCACCACTATTCAAAAGTCATCCCTAGAGTAAATACAGAGATTAAACAATCAGCAAACATCCAGTTGTTAAGATGACAATCCTTTGAGGGATCCTTGTTTTCTATGATTTATTCATTTGGAACCCCATTTTGCGTGGCCTGGGATGGTAGGAAGCCCCCTTCATCTCCCAATCCAATCCCCTCCTACCAAGAACACTGAAAATCTATTTTTTTTCTTTCTTGGTCTTTATGTTTATAGAAAAAAATCATGTTGTGTTGGGTAATGGTTGGAAATAGCTTAGACTGCTCAATCGATTCTTAATAAATCTTGAGAGAAGAGTTTGGCTGCAAATGTTATTTTACCACTTTTATAGCTTATGTGGACTTCTTTCTTGGCTTTAGCCTCTAATTGCCACTTCTATTGCAACAGGAAAGCTCCTATTCAACATCTTCCTAGACACAGAAATGTTTGGATAATTGAAAGATATTACAATGCTGTGGAAGTGTTCTGCTGCCACAAATTATGGAAGCAATAACATATTAAAAATTCTTAGAGAAGCCATCAGAAAAGTCAATAATTGAAGCTAGGGAAAACTATTTAGACATGACAAAAGAGATTTCTAAAGTATTAGCCGTCATGATGTGTCTGAACAACAGTTGAACTATATGATAGGTTAAAGGTAGATAGTTCCTTATTCCCTCCATCCGCAGGTGAGGATTATTCTCTCTGCTTTTGAATCTAGGCAGGACTGTGACAGCCTGATCAATCCGATATAGTAGAAGTGATGCTGTACCTGTTTCTGGGTCTAGACATTCAAAGATTGGCACCTTCCATTTCCTGATTCCTGTAACACTTGCCATGTAAGAAGTTCTATTGCCCTGAGAATGTTCTTCTGAAAAGACCATGTGGAAAAATTGCTCAGAGAAGCCCAGATACTTCTTGAAAAGGCAAACTCTCTTAGGCAGCCCTGCTGTTCTTCCAGGTCCTAGCGCACTGAACCATCCCTCAGAAAGCCATCATGAAACAGAGCAAGTTGTCCTCTCCTGCACCTATCCAAACTGCAGATTCATGAACAGTTGTTGATATTTTAAGTCACTCAGTTTTTGAGTTATTTAATGCAGAATAGGTAAGCAAAACATACAGTATAAAAAATAAACTAACATATAAAAGACAAACTCAGTGAAATCTCAGAAAGAAGAGAGTAAAAAAAATCATAAAAGTATAGTTCTGATGGAAAGATACAGAAAACTGGACACAAAAAGAAGGAATTTAGGAAAGAAAAAATATACTTTGTTCTTGTTTCTACATGACAGGGCTATGAATTGTATAATTCTCTAGAATATTGTTCAGTTTATAAGGTCCGAATCTGTTTCGAAGGAAGGCAACACATCCACTCAAATAGAAAATAAGAAAATGAGCAACACAGAAACTTGAGAAGCACTATTATATTGCGTATGCCTGTGTGACATCCAATTACACAGAATATAGAAAACTTGAGCAATAAATTAAGGTTGAATGAAGTTATGTCGGTTTTGAACTTCCCAAATAAATATGATACCTTCTTTTCAAGTGCCAATTACATTTTAAAAATTGGTATTGCACAAAGCTAAATAAAACATTACTAAATATAACAAAAGAAAAAGTTAAAAGCCTAATTCTCTAAACACATTATTAAACATACATATCAAAGTTTAAACAATGCTAGCTGGGTGCCATGGCTCATGTCTATAATCCTAACACTTTGGGAAGCCAAGGCAGGATCACTTGAGGCCAGGAGTTTAGGCCAGCTTGAGCAGCATAGTGAAACTCTGTCTCTACAAAAAATAAGAAAATTATCCAGTGTTATGGTGTGTGACTATTAGTCCCAGCTCCTCTGGAGGCTGAGGCATAGAATATCTTGAGCCCAGGAGTGGGAGTCTGCAATGAACTATGATTGTGCCACCGCACTCCAACCTGGGTAACAGAGTGAGACCTTGTCTCAAAAGCAAAAAACCACAAACACAATATTTGCATAATTCTTGAAGACAACAGCTTTTCTCCAACACTACCACCACCACATAGCATATACACCGTCCAAAACACGCATTCACACCTGAATATTTATTGATTCAAAAAAAAAAGGAAATTACAGAGATGAAAAAAAAATTTATGTCAAAACCATGAGAAAAAGGCAAAGTTGTACTCTCTTATAAATAAATAGCCTAAATGGCTTACCTTTAAAAAAAGCATTAAATTTTTACTTACTTTCTTATTTATTTATATTTCAAAATATTAATTAAGAGTATACAGGTATTTTTGATACATGGATGTCTTATATAATGCTAAGTCAGGGCTTTTGGTGTGCCCATCACCAGAATAATGTTCACTGCACCCAATAGGTAAGTTTTTACCCCACCCTGACCCTGTTGCCCTCTCCCTTCTTGGTTTCTCATGTCTTTTATATTGCTTTGTGCCTGTGTGTGCCCATCTATTAGCTCCCACTTATTAGCGAGGACATATGGTGTTTAGTTTTCTGTTTCTGCAATACTTCACTTAGGATAATGGTCTCCAATTCACTCCACATTGCTGCAAATGACATTATTTTGTTCCTTTTTATGGCTGAGTAGTATTCCATGCTGCGTGTGTGTGTGTGTGTGTGTGTGTGTGTATACCACATTGTCTTTACTCATAAATTGAAGGGCTCTTAGGTTGATCCCTCATATTTGCAATTGTGGATTGAGCTGTGATAAACATTCAAGTGCAGGTGTCTTTGTGATTAAATTACTTCCTTTCCTTTGTGTAGATACCCAGCAGTGAGATTGCTGGACCGAATGGTAGGTCTACATTTATGTTTTGAGGAATCTCCATCCTGTGTTCCATAGAGGTTATACTAATTTGAAGTCCCACTGAGAGTGTATAAGTATTTCTTTCTCTCTACAACCTAGTCTCTCTCCAACATCTAGTCTCTTTGACTTTTTAATAATGGCTATTCTATTAGGGGTAAAGTGATATCTCATCATAGTTTTAATTTGCATTTCCCTGATGATTAGTGATGTCGAGCATTTTTTCGTACGTTTGTGGGTCATTTGTCTATCGTCTTTCAACAAACTTCTGTTCGTGTCATTTGCCCAATTTTTGATGGAGTCGTTTGTTTTTTTCTTGCTGATCTGTTTAAGTTCTTTGTTGATTCTGGATATCGGTCCTTTGTTGGATATATAGTTTGTGGATATTTTCTCCCATTTTGTTGGTTGTCTCTTTGCCCTGTTGGTTATCTCTTTTGCTGTGCAGAAGCATTTTAGTTTGTCTCATTTCTTTATTTTGTTGTTGTCTTTGTGATCTTAGTCATAAATTCTTTGCTTAGGCCAATGTCTAGAAGAGATTTTCCTACTTTTCTTCCAGAATTGTAGGGTTTCATGGCTTACACTTAAGTGTTTAATCCATCTTGAATTAATTTTTTTATATCATGAGAGATAGAGATCCTGTTTCATTCTTCTGCATGTGGCTATCCAATTTTCCCAGCACCATTTATTTAATAGGGCATCTTTTCAAAATGTATGTTGTTGTCTGCTTTGTTGAAGATCAGTTGGTTGTAGATATTTGGTGTTATTTCTGGGTTTTCTATTCTGTTTCATTGGTTTACGTCTCTTTTTACACCAGTACCATTCTGTTTTGGTTATTATAGATTTTAATAATTTATATATCTATCAATTCCAGGAGTTTTTTGGTGAAATCTTTTGGGTTTTCTAGATACATGGTCATATCGTCAGCAAACAGGGATAGTCTGACCTCCCCTTTCCAGATTTGGCTGTCTGTTATTTTTTTTCTCTTGTCTGATTGCTTGGCTAGCACTTCCAATAATATGTTTAATATTAGTTGTGACAGTGGGTATCCTTGCCTTGTTCCAACGCTTGGGGGAAATGCTTTCAACTTTTCCCCATTCAGTATGATGTTGGCTTGTCATACATGGCTTATATAATTATGAAGGTATTTTCCTCTTATGCCTAGTTTGTTGAGGGTTTTCTATCATGAAAGTATGCTGGATTTTATCAAATGCTTTTTCTTCATCTATTGAGATAATCATGTGGTCTTTGTTTTTGTTTCTGTTTATGCAGTGAATCCCATTTTTTGATTTACATATGTTGAACCATCCTTGCATCCCTGGGATGAAGCCCACTTGGTCATTGTGGATTATTTTTTGGATGTGCTGTTGAATTCAGTTTGTTAGCATTTTGTTGATTTTTGCATCTATGTCCATATGGATATTGGTCTGTAGTTTTCTTTTTTGTTGTGCCCTTTCCTAGCTTTGCTATCAAGGTGATACTGGCATCATAGAATGGGTTAGGGAGGATTCCCTTCTTCTCTATGTTATGGAATAATTTCAGTAAGATAGGTAACAGCTCTTCTTTGAAGGCCTGGTAGAATTCAGCTGTGAATTTGTTTGGTCCAGGGCATTTTTTGTTTTTGGGAGATTTTTTATCATGGCTTTAATCTCACTGCTCTTTATTGTTCTGTTCAGGGTTTCTATTTCTTCCTAATTCAGGCATGGGAGGCCATGTGTTTCCAAGAATTTATCCATTTTCTCTAGGTTTTCTAGTTTGTTTGCATAGAGGTTTTCTTAGTAGTCATAGATGATATTTTGTATTTCTGGGGTATCAGTTATAATGTCTCCCTTTTCATTTCTGATTGAGATTATTTGAGTCTTTTTTCTTCTATTTCTGGTTAATACAGCTAGTGATCTATTGATTTTGTTTATCTTTTCAAGGAACCAACTTCTTGTTTAATTGATCCATTTTACTGTTTTTCAGTTTCAATTTCATTTACTTCTGCTCTGAGCTTTGACATTTTTTCCTTTGGCTTTGGTTTGTTCTTCTTTTTCTAGTTCCTTCAGATGTGACATTAGGTTGTTAATTCATGATCTTTCTGCCTTTTGATGTAGGCATTTAAAGCCATGACTTTCTTTCCCCTTAGGGATGCTTTTGCTGTATCCCATAGAATCTGACAGCTTGTGTCCCCTTTTTCATTCCATTCAAAGAATCTGGATTTTCATCTTAATTTTAGCATTGACCTAAGGATTGTTCAGCAGCAGGTTGTTTAATTTCCATGAATTGGTGTTGATTTGAGTGTTTCTCCTGAAATTCATTTCTAGTTTTATTCCACTGTCGTCTTAGAAGATACATGGTATGATTTTGATTTTTTTTTTTTTAATTTACTGAGATGTGTTTTGTGGTCTAAGATACGACCAGTCTTGGAAAATGTCGCATATGCTGATGAGAAAAATGTATATTCAGTAGTTTTAGGTAGAATGTTCTGTAAATGTCTATTGGTGTCATTTGTACTAGAATTCTGCTTAAATCCAATGTGTCTTTATTCATTTTCTGCTTCAATCATCTGTCTAGAACTGTCAGTGGAGTGTTGAAGTTCCTGACTATTAAGATGCTCTGTTTATTTCTTTGCTTAGATCTAGAATAATGTGCTTTATGAAACTGGGAGCTCCTGTGTTAGGTGCATATATATTTAGGATTGTTAGGTCTTCTTGTTGAATTGCTCCCTTTACCCTTATATAATGAACATCTTTGTCTTTTTTTACTATTGCTAATTTAAAATCTATTTTATCTGACATGAGAATGGCTACACTTGCTTGCTTTTGGTTTCCATTGGGTGGAATATATTTTGCATCCCATTACCTTGAATCTGTGTGAGTACTTGTGGTTTAGATGTGTTTCTTGGAAACAGAAGATACTTGAGTTGTGTTTGTCATCCATTCAACTTGTCTATGTCTTTTAAGTAGGGCATTCAGACCATTAAGATTGATTGTTAGAACTGATATGTGGGATGGTGTTCTGTTCAGCATGTTGGATGATACCTTGTATTTTTGTTTTCCCTCTTGTTCTATTGTTTTATAAGAGCTGTGAGCTATAACTTTTGATTGTTTTTACTTTGGATGGTATCTATTATGCATGTATAATGCACTTTTGAGCATTTCCTGTGGGGCAGATATGGTAGTGACAAATGTCTTTAGTGTTTGCTTCTCTGGGAAAGACTTTATTTCTCCTTCATTTATAAAATTTAATTTAGTAGGATACAAAATTCTTGGCTGGCAGTTATTCTGCTGAAGGAAACTAAACATAAGACCCCATTCTTTTCTAGCTTGTAAGGTTTCTCTTGACAAGTCTGCTGTTAGTCTGATAGGTTTTCCTTTGTAAGTTACTCAATGTTTTTCCCTCATAGCTTATAAGAGTTCCTCCTTCATGTTGACATTGGCCAGTCTGATGTGTTGGTGATTCCCTTTTTGCAGTAAATCTCCCAGGTATGAATTGAGCTTTTTGTGTTTGTATGTATAAGTCTCTAAGAAGACCAAGGTAGTTTTGCTCAATTATTCCCTCAAATAGGTTTTCCAGTCCTTTTGCTTTTTCTTCTTCATCCTCAACGATGCCTGTTATTCTTATATATGGTTGCTTTACATAATTCCATATTTCTTGTAGACTTCATTTATTCCTCTTGATTTCTTGCTCTTTATTTTTGACTGACTGGCTTAATTCAAAAGAGTTGTCTTTAAGCTTTGACATTCTTTCTTCTGCTTGGTCTAGTCCATTCTTAAAGCATTCCACTAGGTTTTTTATTTCTTTAAATGAATTTTTTATTTCCAGAAATGTTATTAGATTTTTTAGAAAGTATGTCTATCTTTTCAGTACATTTTCTATTTATTTCTTTTTTAAAAAATGCAGGATATTATGGGAGTACAAACATTTTGGTTACATGTAATGTGTTTGCCTCACCTAAACCAGGACTACAAGTGCATTCTTCCCTCATACAGTGTGCTCCAATTCCATTACTTGTGGGTTTACCCCCCACCCCTTCACCTCATTGGAACCCAATGAGTATTACTACCATTGGTGAACATCAGTTAATACCAATTTGATGGTGAGTACATGTGGTGCATATTTTTCCATCCTTGTGATACCTCACTTTGAAGCATGGGCTCAATCTCTATCCAGGATAAGAGGTGCTAGGTCACCATTGTTTTTGTGGCTGAGTAGTATTCCATGATATACATATACCACATTTTATTAATCCACTCATGTATTGATGGGCACGTAGGTTGTTTCCATATCTTTGCAATTGTGAATTTTGCTGCTATAAACATTCAAGTGAAGATGTCTTTATTATAGAATGCCTTGTTTTTCCTTTGGATAGATGTTTAGTAGTGGGATTGCTGGGTCAAAGGGTATTTCTATTTTTAGCTCTTTGAAGTATCTCCAAATTACTTTCCACAGGACTTGTACTAATTTTCAGTCCCACCAGCAGTGTAAGAGTGTTCCAATCTCTCCACATTCATGCCAGCATTTGTTGTTTTGGGACTTTTTGATAAAGGCCATGGTCGCTGGAGTTAGCTGATATCTCATTGTAGTTTTGATTTGTATTCCCTAATTATTTGAAGGTACATTTACTTTAATTATGAAGCAATAATGTATAGGAATATATTTGAATATATAACCTTGATAAGAGAGTAAATTTTTGAAAAAGTATAATTTACCAGAGACAGCAATGGCAGTGTAAAATGCATTAGCACCATTATATGAGGAAAACTGAAAAGTCAATAATGTATTGTCTTAAAAAGGGCATGATTTCACTTGGGACCTTTTCAAATTATAATTCTAATTACAGTGCTTTATAGATAATTTTATAAAATAAATAAAAACTATAGAAAGTTCCCCAAGTCATCTTATAAATCCAGAACTTTGAAAAGATATCAAATTTTTACAAGAAAATTGTTAATAATGTTTAAGAATATATCATGCAAGGCAACCTAAAGGTAAAAATACCAAAATATATAGAAAGATATTGATTAATAGCATTTTAATAATATGAAGAAATGTTTATCATGATATGTATTGAAAAATAGGAAGCAAAAAATTTAGAATTTATTTTGCAAAAAAATTATATGAAAGACTAGAAGAAAGTTCACTCAAAATCAATAATAATATTTTCACTATGGGGATTAAGTATATTAGATTTTCTTGTTCGTACTTCCCTTAATTTCTAATTTTATAGTGAACATGAAAAACTTTATAGTTTCATAGCTTGTTTTTAAATAAACTGTTAGAAATAAAAGTCTATTATTCAAATATATTGCAAAAATTGTATTATCTATCAAAAGAAATGCCTTATTTTGTGTTCATGTGCAATTTGAAGTCCACTTTTAAATGCTCACATTTTAATTTAAGTACTGAAGGAATTAGACAAGTATTAGTAATATAATAGCATTATATCAGATACTATATTTATTTTTTTAAAAAATATCCATTTTAATCCAATAAATGAGGAACATTTATTGTTTTACCCTTCATGGTATATAAATCCCTGAGCCTATCAAGTTCAGACATCATCCCAAGAAGAAAGAATGATATGTAGTTCACAAGACCTTGAATTTTCAACAACTACCATCATTATAGTAAATGGGAACAAGTTAAAATTATTTTGGTATAGAAATAAACACTGAAAAAAATCTATAGATTTCCATAACAATCTTAATGTCTAATATTGTCTTATCATGTATTCTAAGTCATTTTACATTTTATTTCCTTAATTCTGTTCCCATAGGACTATATACAATAAAACCAAAGATAAAAATCTCTAAATTTTCAGTTCTTGAAAGATGAAAATCTTTGAATAAAAAATCAGAAAAACAAAGGCCATCAAAATATCAATCAGTGATAGATGAGACTAAGTGTCTTCAAAATATGTTGGCTTCATTCCTTTAAATTTTGTTTCAAAAATGAAATTGTGTATTTACTATATCATAATATCAGGGATTTGAGGATATTTTGGAAGACATTGCATCAGTATAACCTTAAATAGCCCTTTCTAGTCATTCACACATTCAGCAAACATTTAATAGGTGCCACACATTGTGTTGGATAAATTGCTGAGTTAGAAATAGTCCATAATCCTTTGTGAATTTTAATAGAGAGAAATAAATTTGTCAGTAAAAGAAAGATTTTTGGAGTGTGAATGCCCTTTATATAGGCAACAATGTCAGTACACAGGTGTCTGGGGCCAGTTTTGCCAATAGTGGGTCCAGAAAAATCTGAATGTCATGGATTTTTTCTTATCTCATTTTTCCCATTATTGTTATTTTTCTCTGTATGTTTTGGTAAGAATATTTTTATTAATATATCTTCCAGTTGACTAATCCTGTTTTCCCTTCTGTATATCTGCTGAAAACTTAACCAATTAGTCTTCATTTCAGGTATATATTTTTAGTTCAAGAACGTCCAATTGATTATTTTTGTATATTCTCATCCTCTCTTGCAAGTCTCCATTTTTTTCTTCTATTTTTATGTACATGTACCTCTAGATTTTTAAACATTTTTATTACAATTTAGAGGCATTTGGTGTTAACTCCAACATCTGGGTCACCTGAAATGGCAAGCTTTTATTGTTTTTTATACCCTTGATTATCAGTTCAATTGTCCTCTTTGTTTTTAAATGTCTTACAACATTGAATTTAATGATGGATATTTTGTATTAAAATTTTTAGTGGCTTAAAGTGATTTAACTCTTATCTGAAAGAGTTTATCTTTTTCTATGCTAGGTAGAAAAAGCATGGGCTGCATCCTTTAATTAAAACATGTCTTCAATAGGGTCAATATAGACTCCAGTTTTTTGTATGTTTGTTTGTTTTTCAGCATATTACAGGGGTACAAATGTTTAGATTATGTATATTGCCTTTGCTGCACACCAGTCAGAAAAATAAGCACCACATGCACTCACCTTCAAATTGGTATTAACTGATCAATGCTTAGGCTCCAATTTTGATAGACTCAGACTACATCTGGTTTCCTTGGTTCCTAGCACATGGCCCTCCAGGCTTTTTAATGAACATCTAGTGTGACTTTATTTTCTCAGCCCTAAAAGACAGGGAAAGATATACTTTGTTTTTCAGAATTTTTATTTAGTCCTTTGACCTACTATCCCTCAGAGCTTCAGAATTTAAGATACTTAAAGACAGCTGTGTTGAAGATAGCAGACGAGAAAAACTGCCAGCCAGATTATCTCTGCAAAAAAGTTAGATTTTAGAAGAAATCATAAGAAATAAGTAAGCAGACAAGCATACATCAGACGAGGGTCAGAAGGAGGGGTACCTGAGACTACGGAAGACTCCACAGGAGGAAGTTGCAAAGTAGAACTGGAAGGAGAGAGCCCCCAAGAAGCTTGGAGAGCAGTGACAAGGGTAGGTGAAACAGTTAACTTTCCCCTCCCTTGCATCTCGGACTGCTGATGGGCTACCTGTGGTTGGAGAGACCTGCCAACACCAGCCCAGAGATGGCTGCCACCAGTGAGTGGTGAGCCTCTTGCAGATGCAGCACCAAGCTCCCAGCTCCCTTGGGGCACCTCCCCGTGCACAGACCCGAGCCAATTGGCAGGTGCCATATTGCTTCATTCTCCTCTCCCCCTTCCCTATCCGTGGCTGCCGAGAGAGTCAATTTAGCCACCACCCAGAAGCATCTCCAGGGAACAAGACCTTTCCTTTTGGGGCCTTATAGCAGACTGAGGGGTACTCAGACTGTGAGCTCCCTACCTGGCAGTCCTCCCAGGTGCTGCTGGCCTGGTGACTTCAGGAGAACAGAGCAGATCCTGAGGCTGAGAGACATCAACCCAGCTTGGGAACCCTGTGGATGACTTAGCACTGGCATTCCTCTCCCTAGCGGGATCAGGGATTGAATTCTAGGGTCCAGGGGTCAGACACGCAGACCAGATCCCATGCACCCAAGTCTTGCATTGCCCTGGGGTACAGAAAGGATATTAGTGAATGAGCCTACTAAGGTGTGTGAGCCTTCGGGGGCAGATCAGCATGCTTGAGAGGCAAACCTCCTCCTATGGGAAGGCTATGTGCCCAACTCAGGCTTCTATGCTGGGCAGGGAACCTCCCAATCCACATCACAGCCAGGGGAGACCCATTGGCATGAGGTCCTGACTGCTGGCAGAGGACCAGGAGAAGCCGTGAAGTAGGGTAGAGTGGAAAGGAGTGAGGCCTATTCCAGACTGCTGGTCTCAGACAGTCCCACCCCCACATGCAGGCTTTTTGGCTGAGTGGGGACATTCTAGCCCCTCCCTGACAGCTTTGCCTGGAAGCAGAGAACAGACCTTTGACCCCTGCTAACAGCATTTGTGGTGCTTGAGGGCAGGCTTACCCAACTCAGCTCCACCCAGACTCACTCCCAGACTTGCCCCCACTGAGGTGGAGAATAAAGACACCTGGAAGCCCAGGGCCCTACCCACCATGTGAGGCAAAAAAGAGTGCCTCTCCAGAGGAACAAGAGCTGGTTACAGGACCCAAAAACAACACTGTAATCTGCTCCTCCCAGCAAGTGCCACCTACTGACAGGGAGGTCATTCTGCACACAGTTTTACTGCATCTACTGACTCATCATACAAGGTGTGGTCAAATTTCACCCACAAACACAACCTACTTGCTCAGGGATCAAATAGGGCATGTCATTAGCCAAACAAAAATTTAAAGTCAGGAAGCAACAACTGATCCAGATGGGAAGAAATCAGCGAAAGAACTCCAGAAGTGCGAAGAATCAAATGGAAAGCACAACCCAAAAGGGGAATACCAGCTCCCTAGAAACAGATATCAACCAAAGTCAGAATACTAAAATGACAAAAGAAGAATTTCGAACATGGGTTGTAAGAAAATTCAATGACATGCAAGAAAATGGATAACCAACACAAAGAAACCACAAAAAAATCCAGGATCTAGAAGAAAAATTCACTAAAGAAATTGAAATATTAAAGAAAAATGAAACCAAACTCCTAGAAATGAAGAATCTATTCAGGGAACTATAAAACCCAGTGGAAAGCTTCAAGAGCAGGACAGATTGAACAGAAGAAGACAACACATTCCAGTTAAATAAGTCAGTCACAGAGATAGAGCAGAGAAATAAAAGAAAAGAGCAAAGCCTACAAGAAATGTGGGATTATGTGAAGAAAGCTAATGTTAGGGTTATAGCGATTTCGGAAAGGGAAGAAGAAAACACGCAAGGGTTGGTTAAGCTATTTGAAGATATAATAGAGGAAAATTTCCCAGGCCTTGCTAAAAATCTAGATATCCAAGTACAAGAAGCTCAAAGGACTCCTGGAAGATTCAATGCAAACAGGAAGACATCAAGACATACAGTCATCAGACTGACCAAAATATCAACTAAAAATGCCCTTCTACAAGCTGTAAGGTGACAGAAGCAAGTAACATACAAAGGAAAGCCAATCCGAATAATGCCAGACTACTCAACTGAAGTCTTACA